>UCOM01005086.1:0-10267 GCA_900474385.1 Ormyrus pomaceus | reverse complement strand
GAGGGAGGAGGAGAAAAAGGCGCCCGGCATTGTGTCCTCCTTCCTCGGCGGCGGGATGCATTTTCCGCGCTTGGCCGCGCGAGCCCCGATAAGGCCTCGGGAGCGAATATTAAGCCCATGAATAATTGATGAAAGTGTGTCGAGCTAAGCGCGCACGCGCAAAGTGCCCGGCGTGTCGCCGCATGAATGCGACTGCAGGAAGATGCGGCGGCCTCTCTCTCTCTCGCTTCTTTGCCGCGCGCGCTTTTTTTTTTTTGCCTCCTTTTTTTTCTCCGCCGAGGCTTTGTTCGCTGGGAAAAGGCCGTCTTTAAGCGGATGGGAGAGGAGGTATTGCTCGCTGCAGGGTGGCGGTTCGGGGGGATAATGTTGCGATTTTCTAACCTCGCGCGCCGGGATTTCACGGGCGGCGACGTGCTTTTTTTTTCTGTCGGGATGCGTCGGAGTTTTCCGGCGGGGCTGGAAGAAGACCGCCGGGAATGATTTAATAAATTTTGAAAGGCCTGTCGATTGAAACCTTTTTTATGCTAATGCTCGACGCTTTCGAGGAGGCAGGCGGCGACGGGTAAAATATGTTGTAAAATATTTTTAAGGGGACGGTGGAGCGGTTTTATTTAATTTATCCGTCGTGACGGTCGTTGAGAAATAATTGGAGCGGACGCTTTTTGCGACAATTGTAATTCGAACGTTAGATTGCATTCGACAGCAGCGAGTTTCTAAAGGTTTTATTCAATAATCGCGAAATATCCGGACTTTATTGCAAGTTCGAAAGAAAAAAAAAATCAATCTCAAAATGAAAATCATAAAATTCTTAAGGAAGCCTTCGAAAATTTGCTTGATTGAGCCTTTTCAAAAGTGAAAAGTCGAGGAAAAGTTGTACAAAATATCGTTCGATTCACAATCAGTACGATTTCTTTGTTAGTGCTAAAAATGAATGCTGAATATATTACTCGCTTAAAAATCAGTTCAAAATGGCAGCAGTTTCATTATATTCCATAGGCCAGGCAAACCTAATTTTAATTAAACGCACGCGTTTTCACGCTTAGAATTATTCAAGCACGAAACAAATTCCGAAAGGACGACCGGCGCCATGATATACCGCGGCACAAAGTTCATTCTCGCGAAACTCGCACCCGAACACACTTTCATCTTGATCAACTGGCAAGCCACTCTATCAAATTTCATTCCACCGAAACTTCGAGCCATTCATTCGAGCGTATACTTCCCCGCAGTTGTTTCGCTCGCGAGCCTGGCCCGCCGATCCCTGCCTCTCTCTCTCTCTCTCTCTTCCGCAGACTGCACTCGAGAGCCTCGCTCGCCCCGCTAAAGTCAACTCGAAAAAGGCTCGAATTTAAAAGCAGAGGAAGAAACAAAAAAAGAGGCGAGATAAGAGGCACAATGCCGCGGAGCACCGCATAACGAGCCGAATGCCGCGCGACGGGCCCTTTGACTCTCGCCGCGAAAATTCAATTTCATCTCGGTACAAAAAAAGAAAAAAAAAAAAAAAAATGGCGCACCTTCGTTCGGAATAAGAAGGCGAAATACTATTCGCGGGCTTTTCTTTCTCCCCCGAGCCGGTAATTGCTTCGAAATCTTTTCTCCCCGGCGTTTTATACATATACACATATATATATATGTAGGAGAGGAAGAGGTTCGGCTTGCAGCTGCGCAAAAGCGGAACCGTCCGTATTTATTTTCTATTAAGGCCAAGCTAAGATCGCTATAGAAATGCGTCGGGAAGGGCCTCGATCCGCGCTTGAAAATAAAAGTCGAGGAATGAAATAATCAGATGATAAGTGCAAAGAGCGGAGGGACGCCGGGGAGAATGAAGTGGGATAAAGAGGCGGAGGTACGAGGGGGGGGAGAGAGTGATATACTTTTGTGTAAGTGAAGAGGGAAGTGAGGGAGAGAGTGAATATACTTTTGACTTTCAATCTCTAATGAGATTCTAGTAATTTAAGCGCGGATCTCGCAGTTTATAAACTTTGCTTTTTAAATAAGGGTTGCTTTGGAAAAACTAATTGATTCTTCGGAGTCAAGAGCTTGTTTTTAATAATTTGACAATGTAAAATACTTACTTTTGGATAACGAAACTTCTGAAATAGACTGATCCCTTTAAGTTAAATTCATAATCGTGGCGAGATTATACTCAAAGAAATATTAGTTTCGACCACGAGTAAATAAAAGGTAATTTTGGATAATGTTGACAGTTTTGAAGTGTGTATTAAATAAGTACCACTGAATGCGAACTCAATACTGATCTTGTTCTCATTATTTAATAAAAGATAATGTTTCAATCAGTTCCTCATATAAATTATAAATAATTTTAAAATCTTTGTATTTATACCAAGTCGAATCGAAATTTCAATATAAGAAATATAAATAAAAGCCATTGAAAGGTGCGATTTGATCTGGCTTTTGTATTATAACGTATATATATTATACCACCGATTTATATTCCACGACAATACAAGCCGAGGGTCCGATTCATACATAAAACAGGGTCGCCGAAAAAATTTAATAAATCTAGGTAAACATATCTTTGATACATCGTAAATAAATACTTTACCCCCATCAGGGCACAGGCAGAATTTACATAATGCTTTCTGAAATTTAATAAATATTTATTCACGGCTCATCGCCACAGGTGTACGTCACGTGACACTTTTAACTTTCGAAAACACGTGTATTTCCATTAAAAAAAAAAAAAAATGTGTACGCACGAAGCTCAATTTTATACAATTTTAATGGACTTTATCAACGAGCGTTATCGTCATTTTATCGGACACTTTATACTTCGTTCTCCCGCGATAACCAGGATACCGTCTCATTGAGCGACAGCCATAAACCACGCGCAATTCGAGCCCATCCACCATATTTCACCGAGTCTATTACCGCGCTCAATCAATGCTCCATTTCTTTTTTGTTTTGTCTCACGGATCAATTGGCCGGGCAGCCGGTATGACACGCAGCCGCGGCAAGCGGGTTCGTCCTAACTCACAAATTATCCGTCCCTAAACAAAAAGCGCGCGCAGGGCCATAACTTATTCACGCAATCGCGGCGAAATGTCGAACGCAGGAATCGACCCCCCTCCTCCTCTCTACATCCACTCCCCGAAACGCGTATCGGCGGATCATTATGCACGAGGCGTTGATTTACTTTCGGCGCGTGTATATATATTCGTATATATCGTCGCGTACGATTACATCGTACGCTCGCGGCTTTTATCGTTTACACGGGCGATTTGCTCGTCGGCTGCGGCGATAAAGGCCAACGCGGACGGAAAAGGGAGAGAGAGTCCATCGTTTCCCGGGACCGACTTTTTTTCCCTTCGCGCAGGAAAAAGACTGGGTGTCGGCCCGCGGGGCTTACCGAACGCGCGACGCTCTCTTTCGGCGAGAGGTATATAAATTGTTGAAGCCGTCCACCTTCTGGACAGCTCTCTGTGTGTTTTCACCGCGAGACAGTTATACTTTCGGTTGGTACGGAGTCGAGGGAGGGTAGGGACTACGGGCGTTTGCCGGGGTCGTTTGAGAGATGGGAATGAAAAAACAGAGAGGCACAGCCTAAGGGGGGCGACGAGGAGAACGAGGAAGTCGGAAGGCGGCTCGCCGGGAAGAGAGATGATGTTTACAGATTTTATCTTAAATAAAGAGCATGTAAAATGAATTGAAGGTTGGAAAAATCTGCGCGCGGACGTAAGGAGAGAGTCTGAGCGGCGTGAGTTAATAATATTTTGTCAAAATTACATTTTCGGTCGACGCAAGTAGATAAAAACTAATTATTTATAAATATTATTTATTTTACTTTATACTGTTGCAAATAGCATATGCTAAGAAAGGCTTCGGATGCATGGGTTTGAAGTGCAAATCACAAGTGCACGTTTAGATTGGAGTTTGTTCAGAAAGTGATGTAGACTTTTTTGTTATACAGTGGAAAAAATTAATGTTTAACGATGACTTACAGAATTTTACGTTCAAGATTCTGCAAGAGCGACCTCGAAATCTCTAAGAATTTTTATAGATATATAATACAGATCGACCACAAATTAGTTTTTACGTACAATATTTTAAATTCAAAGCCATATTCGATAATTTCATCCAATCCAACAATAAAGCAAAAAAAAAAGAACGATATCCCAATACCGATAACAGCCAACCAGATTGTCCTACTTTTTTTACAACCCCGTCATTACGGTAATCGTCGATATCGCTTCGTCCGTGTTTACGGAAGCACCGGATAATGCTAAAAGCTACTAAAGCAGCCGATCAGCCCCCGAAACCGAGCAGCGGGGACAACAACAAAAACAAAGCAAGGGGGGGCCGGACACACGAGGGTCAGAAAAATCCGCCCGTTCACGCTCGCGGAGGCATCCTTCACCGGATCCGTCGCCGAGAGGCTCGGGGAGACATCGCTGCGCGCTCGTAAAATAAAAAAAAAAAGGAAAAGAGGGACGGTTCGAGCGACGATATATATATGTATACACGTGCTTTTTCTTCCGTCGACCCTGCAGGTACACAAATACACACGGACGACAAGCGCTCGTGATTACTCGAAGTGAAGCCGGCGCGCAAACTCGCCACTCCATCCGGTTTACTCTCTCCCGCGCGGATCGTCTTCGTGTATTCTTCGAGTGCGCGCGCTCTCTTGCCCTCGGCGCGTGTTGTGTCTGCAAACAGCCGGGGTGGTACGAGTGTTTGGATAATCGAATCCCCGCTATTTTAAAAGGCTACGGTTGCGTGCACCGCGCGTCAAAGCCTAATTCTTTGGCGGCGAGGCCGGACGCGAGGGCTTCGTAAATATTTTTTTGGAGCCTACTGTTTGTATGAAAAGTAATTCATTAATCCGGACGTTTGCGACGCGCTCGATCGGAAAGGAGCGAGTTGGGTTCTCGAGTGCTTCGAGATCCGGTCAATTTTGCGCGAAACGAGTGCCTTTCGCAGCGAACGAATTGTCCACTGTCGATTTCAGTCCACTTCCGTATATAGCTCACTAATTTAATCCTCTTAAAGCGCGGAGTAAACGCAGATGCCAGCAATTTCCCCCGACCGCAAAGGATAACTTGCGCGTGAAGAGAGCTCCGGTTGCTCCTCGAAAATATGTCAATATCCCCAGTAAAGACTTTATAAACGCTTTATAATAATCGATGACTCGAATTTAATATTCCTCTTGGGGTTAAGGGATGAAGGCAGCGAAGGGACGCGAGCATTACGTAAGTCGAGTGTAATTATTGCCGTGTGTCGCGAGACACAGCGAATTCTGGAAAAAAATTCAAACGGAAAGTAGCGCGCACTCCGAGCTGTAATTTGCGAGATTCGGAAGCCCGTAATTAACTGCATTTTCAAATTATGCAGACTGTTAATTACAAGAATGCCGACGACGTAATTAATGCAGCGAGCGTTAACAAAAGAGCGCGCGAAAAATATCGGCACCGCGCACTGCACGTGAGCGCTAAATTTCAGCTCTCGAAACCTATTTACGAAGAATAGAAGATAATTATTTCGCGGATTCGAGATTATTAACACTTTTAGGAGGCAGAATTATTTTATGACTGCTTGAAATTATCCAAAGCGACGGTCGGAAAACACGACCGAGCAAATCCAATAAAGCGTACAGGTGGTGGGGTGTTTCGCTCGATTTCAAACCCTGTCCCCCTTTCGCAAGTCATTTTTCTCGTTTATTATACATGTCATTTTATTTGAATTCTGACAAAATTCACGCGCCGACATGTTAGATTTATATATAATTTGAATTCGGCGCGCTTCTCGCTATTTCGTTAAAATTATTGACAATCGCGCAAAAGATAATGCGCCACTTCCGCGAAGTAATTTTATTAACGCGATCGACAGTTTGACGAGTGCGCTTTGATGGGCACTAAAAATAAGCTCATTAAAAAGCAATCCTTGAAAAGTAGCCTATCTTTACTGACAATCTAGATATCCCGTCGGATATAATAATCGCTTTTTAAACGCGATAAAGACGCGCTTTATTGAGGAACCGATTTTCCCGCGTCAGCGATTATTCAACGACGCGACTCGGCTAAACCAAATTTCTAATCGTCGCAATCGACAACTCGACCGTCACCTATAGATTTCAAGATATCGTTCAGATCAAGTATTTCCCTCACATACGAAAGCTCGAGAGTTCAGCGATAAATAAAAACGGCGCTCTGTAAATTCGCCGACACGACGGCCAGCGGTTCCACTCTCTCTCTCTCTCTCTCTCTCTCTCTTCCTTGTTTCATCCCGAAAGCTCTCGCTTCATCGTCCAATCAAGCTTTGGTGCTTGCGTTCCTCTATATACCCCCGAAGCTCTCGCGCACTTCCTCTCTATTTTCGTTTCTTTGTAATTTCAGGCGGAACTCTCCTTTCTCTGGGCTTTTCCAGCCGCGTTCACCCACTCCCCCCCCCCTTCCCCCTCCCGTTTATGTCAGTGCGCCGTTCCCTGTTATCCGGCTCCTTCTTGTCCGCATATTTCTAGGCGGAACGGAGCACGGTAGTCTGTTGCTACAAAGCGTGGTGGCTCGCGATTTCTGGGTCTTGAGCTTTTTTCCGTTATTGAGCTATATCTGCTCGTGATGAACTAAGGCAGCACAATTTTCACGGATTTCCTTTTGGTTGGTACTTCTTTATTAAATAATTCAGGTGTCTCTTATGTACGGAGGAGTAATGCAGAATCTTAAAAATTAAGATCGACATCTTTAAAAAAGCATTTCTCCCGTCCTTTATTCTAAACAGATAAAGTATATAGATTCTATTGACATTCGACACGTTTCGCTCCTTTTAATATATTACAAGGGCCTCTTTCAACCTGAACCCGATCGTTCATTAAATTCCCCCACCGCCGAATTCCTCGCTTTACTCCCGTCGTGCAAAAAAGTAAATTACACAAAGCAAGCATTCGCGCAGCGCTTCCCGCCAATTCCCAGATACCATCGATCCTCGCCTGGCAGTCCAGCTCCGAGTCGGCCATCAGTCCTCGCAAAAAGTCGATTAGCCCGGTGTCCGCGCGACGAGCGCGGGGGAAACCGCCGCCGCAAAAAAGGGATCCTCGGCCAATTTCCTCGGAATTAAGCTCCATGTGTGTCAACGGGCGCGCGCTTCATTAACGAGTAAAACCTCCCCCCGCTGCAGGCCTTTATATATCCGGCGCTCTCTCCGCCCCCCTCGAGTCCGCTGCCAAAACTTATCCAGTCGATCATCGCGGCGCGCGCGCGCGCGAATTTCCCGACGATTTGGCCCGCGAACGAGCCAAGAGCCGTTAAGCGCCAACTGGCCGCTCTCTCGTGCCGCGCGATTAGATGCAGATCCAGGGGTATATGCGATATATGCCTTCGACGCCGAGTGGCGGAGCGCGCTCTCGAGCGTGTTTTTTGCAGATCGGGGAGGGAGGGAGGGAGGGAGGTTTAAACGAGTGAGTTTTAGCGTGTGCGCGGCAAAGATGAGCTTTTAGATGTAGGGTCGACGCTGCTCTCACTGTTTTCGCGCTGACCTGAATTTTATTCTTCTTAATCGTCGGCCTTAAGTGTCGTGTTTCGCCAAAGTTGAGCAAATAAGCTCCGGTAATACGGGAAGTGGGAGGGGGAAAAAAAAACGTAACAGTTGCGGAATACACCAGAAGTGGGGTAAAATTTTAAAACGGTTATGATAATTAGTTGCGGGTTATGTGGAGCTTTTAATGAAAAAAAAAAAAAAAAATTAACTGCTTCGGGTTTAAAAGTGAATTATACTCCGCGGCCCGAAGAAGATAAAGCTGGAATTGCTGCTTAGACTTGCCGAGGCGTTTTTGGGATGACGGGCGAAATTGGAGAAACAGCTGACATTTTGTTCGGGTCGTCACCGGTTTTATTCGAGCGAAGTTATTCCTTTTATCGCCGTGAAAATTTGCATTTGGGTTACCAAATGGGTTAAAAGTACAAGGCGGCTTTGGCCGAAGCTTAAGCCGTGGTTAATAAACCCAGTTTCCTTGGGCATGACGAACGCTCGGGGGGATTTGAACGTTGCTTTGATGGATTTTAAAAATAGCTCCTTCATTAGCATCCAGTCGTATAGATTCTAAGAAACAAACGCCCCGTCAAACGTTTCCTTATGACCATTCAGAGCAGAAGACTGCAATGAAAGAATTTAATATACATATACCGAGAAAAGGCAGTCGTATTAAATTATTAGTCACCGCGAGCAGACGGAAAAATAAGAGTACCGGTTGTCTTCATCAGAATTGAACGCTTTACATTACGACTTTCTTAAAAATGACTATCAGTTTACCACCCCGTCATTATTCCTCAAATCCTCCGGCTGAGCCCCTCCCGTCCCTCTCCGCAAAGGGAACTCCAGCATTATTAGGCTCGGTCCGCATCCTGCCGGCAGAGTGCACACACACACACACACACACCATCCGGCGGGGCGGGCTTAGCTATAATCGCCCGGTGACAATTATGTTAATCAAGGCCTGCCGGCCCGATGATTGCCGGCGTCGAGCGCGGCGCGCGCGCCAGTCAATTTACGATCGGCGCGCGCGTTTCGCGGGTAATTAGCGGGCCGCGTCGAGCGCGACGGGTTCCTGCCCCCCCCCTCAAGGATATGTACAGTCGGAGCTCCTATCGCGACTGTTCAATTATTCGGGAGGTTTGGGCGACGGACGAGAGTTGGGCTGCTTTAAAGCCAAGGACTCCGGGTGTTGGTGGACGGATGCTTGGTTTGCGTTTACGAAGGCCGAGTCTTCGTTTTTTATGAGGCGGAATTAATCGGGAGGCGCGACGTTAAGAGTGTCGATTGTTTTGCCGTTGCGAGAGTATCTGCTGAGTTTGTTTAAATTTTGGGGAAAGCTTTTTTACTCGAAAATAGGGCTCATTGAGACTATTGAATTAGGTGCTTTTGTAAATTTTAATAATTAAGTAGCAGAAGCTGGATTTTAAAAATTTGTGCCGGCAAGATCAAATATCTCGATTCAAATCACAAAGCAGGTCAAAACAAACTTCGTTAAGTCTCCTTGCCATATTTTACGTCCAAAGGCGAGCCAAGTTCATTTACAGGCCGTGAATAATTTTTTCTGTCAGGCTCTGATTACTCGGCTGAAATTGCAGGTGGCGAGATAAACTCGTAGCTCTTTCAAAATTAAGTAATTACTTACGAGCAATATTTATGAAGTGCAGTTTTTATTTAATGAACGATTGAATTAACAAGCTGCATGTTTAACAATGTCAACTTTATCTTCTACATAAACGATTGCCTCTTTTAAATATTCACGATGTTATTTAATTCCAGCTTTATTTCAAAGTTAAACTTTTAAGCGTGTAATTCAATTTCCTATACCGTATCAGAGTTAGCTTAATTCCAATTATTTATATAAAAGAGCATTTCGTTAAAATGTTATTATTCGCTTAAAGCCTGAAAATAATGCAATGCGTTACGTTTATTTACTCGAAATAAAACGGAGCCGAGATTTTAGCTCGAGATGCCCGAGGAGGGAGAAATCGATTTAAGAGATCAACGTGAGAGATATCGGACCCCACGGAGAAATTTTCATTCCTGACGTCTTAAGTATTACGGCCGGGGGAAAATCTTTTTTCCAAATAACTGCACTCTCGCTTTTACGATGTACCGTTCGCTTCGACTGCGATTCGCGCGTAAATAAATCGTAAACTTTTCCGGTTACAAATACCAAATAAATAATATAAATGTGCTCTTTTTTCATTCGAAGCCGCTTTTCGCGGCGAAGGTTCGGAGTTTCTGTTTTACATCGAATAAACGTCGCCGGGAGATAATTAAATCCCAAATAAAATGTTAAACTTCGAGTGGCCGTCGGTGCGAGTGACGTTTAAAAAACATACTCGCCGCTTGAAAACTCGCGCAATATTTTGCAGGCGTAAAACCGCGCCATCCGCCGGCTATGTCGTGCCGTTTCAAGCACCAAGAATACATTAAAATATCATTAAAACAAATGCCGAAAGTTCATACAGACATATTTCCCTTCGCGACTCACCGACTCTCCAGCCGCCGCGATCGAACATCCAAACGAACGCGAATTATTCAACTGCAAAAACTCGTCCGCCTCCCCGCCCCCCGAAGATCTGTAAGCAAACAAGCATCTAATCTATCCGCCTACGTGACCTCTGCCGGGCAAAAGCCCGACCGCCATAAAGAAGTCAACGAAATCCCCGCGATATAGACGAGCTCCCCCTTAGCTCGCCGCGGGCAATAAGCTATTTTTCGGCGCGCATCGCCTTTATACATATACGCCTACAAGCGGAAGCCGCGCAATTCCGAAGGG
>UCOM01005085.1:0-10276 GCA_900474385.1 Ormyrus pomaceus | reverse complement strand
TTATTTAACTTTTCCAGTTTCACACCGAGGACGACCCTAAAAATAAAATATATGAGAAATTCATTATAATTGTACTACAAACTACAAAATGAAATTCTTATAATTACTTATTGTCTTTAACATCTGAAGTGACGGGCACTAAACTGAAGTAGCGATCTGCAGTAATGTCATATTCCTCATCACAAGTACAAAAACACAAACCATCTTTACTATATAAATTATGATTTCTCTCTATTGGGTTATTCATCCATTTATTATCCATCTCTATTAGTTTATGTGATGGGCACGTTTGATTTTTTCCATACAATGTATCATGATCGTAATACTTAACATACGTATACCTCTTTAATTCAGTTTTATCCTAGAAATAAAACAAAATAAATAAATTGTTAATAATTTTAAAAAAGTTTATTTGAATAAATCATTGATTGAAACTTTAGCTTTTTTAATAATTTAAGTAATAAAATATTTAGTCTAACAAGTTATGTAGAAACCAAAAGTAGTACTGTATTCAAATAAAGAATTAACAATAATTTATAATTTTTATCTGCAGATAAATATCTCACTCTTAATCTGAGAACTATATACGTAACATTAATTCGTAGTTTTAAATATTTTTCCAGTGAATTAACTATTTTAACGTATAATTGAAATAGTATTAAAATATAACAATAAATGCAGTACATTAAATAGAAATGTGTAGCTAAACTTACTTTAATGCATATATCAACTCTATTATCAATCGATTTACAATCTCTAACTATACCACTGCATTTTTTATAATGTTTACCCGAACAAAATTCTGAGATACAGGCATCAAACGCTTCTTTAATTCCACAATGTGTAGTAGACTGCGTAATTAGTCTCACAGCGGATCCATCAAGTTTTCCAGCATCCACAGGAGGCATGAAATAAGAATTGAAAATTGGCCCAAGTTTGAAATATGTTTTACCTGAAAATAATTTGTAAGATAATTAAATCTACAAGACTGTGATATCACCTGAACCGTTAAGTTTTGCATGACATATATTATGCTTAGCAAAGAAAAGTCAACAATTTAAAAACGTTATTAAAGTTTATTTACAGAAATAAATCATTGGTTATTTAAAAAGTATTTTAAAAAAATCAAATTCTTTATTGTATAATAAGTTATAGAATTTAAAAGGTCAAAGAAATCGTATAAATGTATACAAGAAAACTTTCATTAATTATGTACTAGTAAATTAAGTCTTATATATATATAATAGTTATAGTATTATAAAAAAATTTAATTATTAATTAAATATGTCGTTATTTTAAAAGCCGTCTGAGAAATTATCTGAAGTCTTATGTATTAAATATTCAAAATCGAAAAGCTGTCTGAAACGCTTCGAAATGGGGTATTTTTGAATTTCTCTGGATGATGGCTTAACTTATGCATGGCTATCATAGAGGTTTTTACCAAGAGAACAACTTTATAATCTTCTATTTATTTATAAAAGTACGTTTATTTATATTTCAGTAAGACACAATCAATAATTTTGCCATTCAACTGCATGTAAAAAATCAAACCCATCAATCTTTTTAAAAAAAGTTGCTGAAACCATCATCTTCACCTATATTAGTTCCCAAACGAACATGCGGTACGACAATCGGTTAAACAAATTTAATTACTTACCTTCTAAATTTTCCGCTGAATCACAAAGCCAAAATTCACTTGGAGCACCACTCATGTAATGTTTAAATAATCGCTGATAGTCATGAACTCTTTCAAAACAATCTTCGACGTACGATTTCATTTCATTCACATACTCATCTAAAATGATTTTTGATTTTAAAATATAATATATTATAATATAATATTATGAGGGAAAACAAATGCATCCAAGAGCTTACTTTTGGTTAATTGGCGCTTCTTTCCGAAGGCATACCCAGTTATTACAAGACCTTTCACTTCGGCTAATAAAATCCTAATACGCAATTGATTCAATGCGTGTAATGAAGACTTTCGTCTTTTACACATCATTGCGTCTGCCTAAATAGAACATTCATTAAAATAAAAAGTATCTGTAAAGATACAACAACATTTATTTAATAAAAATAATTAATTAAAAAATAAATTTACCAGCTTCTTATTACCAAACATCGATAACAATTGATTAGACGTTAATTCCGCCTTTAATCTTTGTGAAACAGTCAATAAATGATTTTGCATAAAATTTTTGTCCGTACTAATAAGGTCGTCAACAAATTTCGCAATTGTATCATTCTCATAAGGACGTAAAGGATTTATATGATCAATGTAATTATCAAACCAAATGTCAACTTCATCTAGTTCATATTCAATGTCCGTCATTCTGCTGTCAAGGTTTATTTCCTCTGGTATCATTATTATAACTTTCTCTTGTAGCGTAGAATCCACATGTCTAACTTCACTTAAAATTTGTTTTACTTTATCCTGAATATCGTTAACTTTATCTTCCATAGTTACTGTATCTTTTGGTTTAATAAGAGCATTGATGTTTTCCACAGTATCCCATATTTTTACAAATCCATCAAGAACAAGTGCTGAATTGGGAAAAAAGAATGCTAATTTCCCAATCGATTCTTTTATTAGATCTGTCACGTCTGATGCATTAACTTGATTTCCTCCGAATATTACAAGTAAAAATAAAAATTTGGATAAGTTCAAATACATCGTGGCAAAAATAAAACCAACTATGAAGCTTCAGTTTTTGCTAAACCATATCTAGTATGAATAAAAAAATATTAATTTTTATTAAAACAAAAGTTTATTTAACACTTTTTAATATATTAAGGACGTTCACACGGAGTAGCATTGGTCAATTTTATCGCAATTTTGAAAATTGTAATTTATTACGATAATTTATAATGATAGCCTTCTATAATTAGTATGTAATACGAATAAAAATAGTTAACAAATTTTATTGTAAAAGTAACAGTATTAAAACAATATTTCAAATAAACGTGCTCGCGTGCTAACACTGTATAGATATACAAATAACATAGGAGTTATCTTTCGAACAGATATATCTTCAAAATTAGTATCGGAAGCTACTATAAAATTGCTACGTATTATTCTACATATTTCGTAGAATCATAAAGCAGTTTTTCACAACAATTCGAAGAAAACTGCTTTTGCTATCAATCTGTAAAAATATGCTGCCTAGAGAGGCTTACCATAATAGGAACTCCGTGTTAATAAGCTCAAGTTTAACATTGAATTTCTCAAATTTTAATATCGGAAAGTGGGTTGAAATTTTTACTATTTACAAAGCATACTTAAATTGACGTATAGTACAAATTTCAAAAAAATTCGAAGAAATTGAATTATCGTGTGAACGTCCTTAAATTATTTATGATATTTATTATTACATTTAGTTTTAACAATATGAATTTCTTTACGAAAATAAAAGTTTGAGTAAAATCTTAAGGAAAATTTTTCAATTTTTTTATTTGGACAGATTTCAAAAATTAATTTTTTCGTTAAATTTATGACAAGCTTTACTAAAAAAGCAGTAAAAGTTAACATTTAGAAATAAGTATTTTATATTAGTGGAAATACATATTACTATGTATTTGTATTGACTAATAATACAGAATATTAAAATAATAATTTTTACCAGAGATTAGTGAATTTTACTATAACGTTGTAATTTTTATATTTTTCGAAATTGTGAGTGCGAAGTGTGGTACTCTTGCAAGTAGCCGAATTTTCTCTTGGTTACTTTGATTTTTTTTATTTGAAACTTTATACGTAACTAATTGAAAATAAAATTGCAGTACGTTAAAGGCCAAATATCAAAACTGCAAAATGATTCCTTCTTTTTCTTTACTTGCATTATAAAAGATATGTTTACTGTAATATAAAAAAGAAAGCAAAAAACCAACTTCTTTTTACATAAGAACAAATTTACAATAGAATGGTCGGAATATTTTTTTTATTACTGCGAGTTGAGAATTCTTTTATAAAATTAATTATTTAAAATTGTAAAATTTTATTTTATTATGTCTTATTGGAAATGTTAATGAATTTTAAGTCTGCTATCAAATTACAATGAGTTTTTTAAAATCTTAAAGCTTTTCTTGTAAACTTTACTGAAATTTTTCTTTGTATCTTATTTTTCTGAAAAACTTTTAATGTAAACAATATTATATTTTATATATTATATACATAGATTACCACTTACATTTGAATTATTCACTAGCAGTATGATTCTTTGAAAACAAAATATTTTTTTCTAAAATCTAATAAGTTAACTTACTCTTCTTATATTAAATCGATTTAAAAGAGTTTCCGCAAATGAATATTATTTGTTAAATGCAAATATGAGTGTTCACACCTTTATATCTACATCCTGCTTTTAAAAATGTTTAAACAGTTGTATATTATGTAGTCTAAGTATAGAAATAGAAAATAAAATATAATTTTGTTTTAAACAGTATTATTAAAGATGTAATTTCCAATATTAGAAGGGCACAATTGGTTGTCTTTACTATATATACAATGATAGACTTTGTAAATAAAAGAACATACATACCATATTGTGATAAAACATTTCATATTTATTAAGGCATACATTATAATTATACCGGAAACATGCTAGTAAAACTGTAACCCACCAGATCTTGAATCTTGGTAAAATTGCAGAAGGTCAGGCCTTAGGCAAAAAACGCTGCCCCTGATTTTGGCATATTAGTTTCTCATAGAGAACATAGAAATAATGAAACAATTAATTTAGATTATAAATGGAACGTTATGAATCAATTACTATGATCTTATTTATTAAAAGGTGAAATTTAAGATAAAATTTATCAACGTAATTAACATTACGTTTTACGTGTCTTGTTAAATTAGGTGGTATTATATGATTTATCAGTTGATTTGAAAGTTACTAAAATTTTATAGTTCATTCATAAGACTATAAATTTCTCACTGCATTACATGGCATAACCATGGTAGATTCCTCTAAAGAACGTGCATTAGTTCATCAGATGTCCTGAACTATTTTCTATTTCGGATCAGTTAAAGTGGCAAATCTTCTGAAAGATACGACTGATTGAAGATATCGTTAAAATAAAATTTTGACATTTTGTAAAAAAACTTAATTAGCAACAAAATCCAAACTAATCGATAGAATTCCTTTAAATTTTCAACCAGGTTTTTAATACATGTTTACGACAAAAATTTTATCAAATAATAAAGTTTTAATTCAAGTGTTTACGTTAAAAATTTCTTACGTTATTTCAAATCCCTTAAGTAGCTGAGATGCCGGCGTATACACATACAAACACACACACACACACACACACACACACACACACACACTACAGAAATTTTTCAAAAACCATTTATTCTTGTTCCTGACACCTTAAAAAACAATTATAACAGGTCTTTCGAATAACTCCAAAAATTACTATCGCAAAGCTTCCTCTAGGAGGAAGCAAAAATTGAACTTAGCAGATTAAGCTACCGCTAAACGTGATTTTATTTTTCGAACGCTCAATTCACAATGAATGTCAACCTATATATTTTGTAACATTTGTAATACATATTTTGAATTATACTTACATTTTTTTGGTGATTTACCTGCTGTCTATTATCAATTATATAAAGTATAACTTTAACTTGAAGGCAAAACGATTTTTATTTAAATAAAGTTATTAATATTAAACAATATCATACAAATATTAGTACAATAAATAGTAGGCTTATGGAAACAATGTATGGTTTTAAAGTTTTATTAAGAAAACTGATTTCGTTTTGAATGTTTTTCCATTAAGATCATCAGATATTTTATATATAATATTATTGGTTTAGTATAAATATTTTTATTATAATTTTGAATGTTTAATTATAAAAGGATTTAATACAAATACTCAAATTAATCGAAATAGTTTATTGTAAATAATTTTCTACAATAATTAATAAGCATAATTTACAAATTTTTTTGGAAAACATTTTTACAATCATTTATTTTCTTTTACTCGAGTTATTTAAAGTCGCATCGCCCTGGGATGGGTATTAGTGACTTACAAGGTTAGGTATTTTCAATAAATTAAAATACACTGTTATTTTAATAGAATTAGTTTAAAAGTTAACTTAAACTTCTTATCCTTAATATTTCTAATTGTTTAAGTGTATAATAAATAGTACAAAATTTAATTTAAATTCCAGTTGTTAAAATTACATATAAATTCTATTCTACTAATAAATTCTTTTAAGTTTACATAATATCAGCTATAAACAGTTTTCCATAAATAATTCCACCATAACTAGTAAAGTTCTTGTTATCGAAGGCTAAGCCAGCACCAGATAAAGGAACTGCATTAGGAGGAGTGACAGGTTGAATATCAATGTTGGGTATTACACTTTGACCACCATCGTACTTGTCCTCACTCTTTTCGAATTTTTTACAGCTAAAATAGTAAATTGACGGATTGAAAATAAAAAATGTTAGTATTTCAAGGATTTAAAAAAAATTTATATACAAAACCTCGTAATATAAAAAGTTATCGTCATCAGTATTTTTCAGTAATAACTGTTTTTCATTTTAGAAAAAATCGTAAATACTAACAGCTAATTAATCGTAAATCATAAATAAATTCTTGGTTTTTTTTCAAAGAAATATTATTTTATTACTTAATGAAATTTTTATTTCATATACGATCTCGCGAAGAAACGTGTATTAGCAAAAATAATAAATATTGCCAAAATAAAAAAAATTACCTTGCTTTATAGGAAAATATACTGAAAAAATATGAAAATATAATGTAATTCTAGTAAATCTTCCTACATTATTAGTAAAATTTATATAATAGAGACTAAGAAGTATAATATTTCTTTTATTTTGTAGTTTCTGATTGCTTTTCTAAAAAATATAAAAATCTTTCCTAAAATATTTGTCTCCGTATTCGTACAATACAGAATTTTCAACAAAATATTTCTAACTTATCTCTCCTTTGTGTGTAATTTATTATATGGTTTATTACTTACTCAATTTTGGGTGACTTTTCCAACCAATATGATTTGTTTACTTCTAGTTGATGAGTTTTAATGTCGTAAGGTGTTACTCGTACCTGAAAATGTATCGCATTTGCCACTTTCTTAAACCTCACTCCGGTAAGTAAAAGGTGGAATCCTGTCAAATCAAATTCTTGGAGACATATTTGGTTGTTTTCATAGGTAACTGTAGCGTAATCTCGATCTTCTTTGACACGATTAGAATCCAGAATTGGATTAAATCGATCTTTAAATACGTTTATACGTTTCCAATCATTGTTTATAATACTACCATTATTATGTATTTCTCCTTCTTGAATGGAAAGATGAAAAACATAACCATTTGGTTCTATACGCATTCCTGTAACAACTCTACAGTGAATAATAAAAGATTATTATTCTTCAAAAAGTCGTAAGTATAAAATATTACAATCTCAGTGAATTTTATTGTAAAATATTAGGCAATAAAACATCCGTTTGATGTTACACGAATCTGAATTTTTGAATATACATTTTATAATAAGATTGAGTTTTTAATACCTGTTTCTGTGAATATCAGATGTGGTTTCTCTTAAGCTAAAATGACGTAGATTATCTGTATTTTCATTTAAACACGTGCATTGTTTGTAACTGCAACCCGTTGCCCCATAGCCATAATGATTTGATAAAACGTGCATCTTACTGGCAGGACAGTTTCTCATAATAAATTGATCAAAATGAGATCCAACAGCTGTATATCTAGCAGTTGAACTTTCATCCTGTAAATAATGTAATTAAAATTTGTATTAAGTATTTCAATTTAGTAAGTTTAGTTTACTATATTCGATCTTCAAAGCATGCCTTATTTTTTAGGCATATAAGAATTATTATAAATGCAGAACTGTATTCTTTATTCTTGAGCTCAAATAATTATTCTTCGTATTACATTTTTTGAAATTTAAACAATTTACAAATACTTTATACAAATACTTTATACAAATAAATTTCTGTATTAAAGAATAATTTTGAGATTTTTATTAAAATTTCAAAGTTAATTATAAAGTAGAGATTTTTAATATAATTGGTTCATAATTACAGCAAGGCAAATGGTATGACCATCATGATTTCCTCGTAGTTGGCAATCTATTACTTTTCCTTGACACCTACGATCTGCTTCAAAAGGCAAGCAAGCTTTTCTATCCCAAAAAGAATCTTTGTTAAAATGTTCTAATGGGTCATAGACGTTAAGTTCTCCATATACCGATAAGAAGTATGTTTGGAAAATCGGTGCGAAATTCATGTAGTCAAGGTCTACAAAAAATTATAGTTAAATTTAAATTTAAACATTAAATTAATCAAACATATTAGTATGAAAATGTATTTCAATGTATTTAAAAATTATGACCAGATAGTAATATAATTTTAATATTAATAAAAATACCTTTAGTATAATTATCTAATCGATGAAAATATTCTCGTTCTCTTATTTGCTGTATGGCTTTTGCCTGAATTTGATAAATGCCAACTATTAATAAAAGAATCAGAAAAGTATTACTTGCCATTTTTTTTTTTAAATTTGATATTATTCCTCTTGAATCTGTATAAAACTTTTCATTTTCAGAAGTTTTATTCAGCTTCAAACCAAATATATAGGTGCCAAAATCACAATAAAATAGAAAACAATTAATATTATCTATTTTAGAATATTATTAACCAATTCAACATACAAACTATAGAACTAGTATTTCATAACACTTGTGTTATCTTAGTAAGTA
The DNA here is from genome assembly GCA_900474385.1 of Ormyrus pomaceus. NCBI lineage: Eukaryota > Metazoa > Arthropoda > Insecta > Hymenoptera > Ormyridae > Ormyrus > Ormyrus pomaceus. Next base: position 1,519 of record UCOM01005085.1, on the reverse strand, counting down.
CCAAATGTTCATAACTTTTTATCTTATATTCATCGCTACATCTATTATTTCCGTCCAATTTTAGTATCACGCTTTTCATAGATTTCAGTTTTTTTTAAATCAATAAAGAATTACTTAGAGAGAAGAATAGAATGATCAAGCGGAAGTAACGATTCCTTTTTATAATGATTTAACCTCGCCATTTCAATACTGTTTTAAATATCTTCTGCAGGAGTACATTTTCATATTCTTGGATAAGAAAATTTCATATTCGCCAAAGTATTACATCAAGAAGAGTCTTTTCAAAATAATTATATATACAAATTAATTTCCTTCAATAAATTATGAACATAAATGAATTCAATTTTTCCAAAAACAGAAGTACTCTAGGAGGCGTGAAAGATTGGTTTGCATTAGAGGATGAACAAAAATCCGTAAAAGTTGTACTTATTGATTCCTTAATAAATCGAAGTACATTGAAATTAGTAAAAGACGCAATCAATTTTATTGCATATTATATTATAAATATTCCACCATTCAAACATATTATTTTTTTCGACAGTAATAACCTTGATCTTAATATGTGTCTGCGATTTAGCGGGATTAAAAACTTTTTATATTATATTAACGATTTTCACAATACATACAACATATGTCCGTTTCAGCAAAGAATTATTATTCAATAATGATGCATCAATATAACCTTTATTTTTATATGCTTTTCATATTTTCTGTTGAAAGTAATTTATTTGCAGATAAATTGATAAATCTACACGGTTTTACTTTAAAGGCAAGAATTATAGAAAAACAGCCATCAGTTTCTGTTAATGAAACTTACAATGGAAACTACGTATTCCCTGCTTTTTATGGAGCAAACGTAAAATTGATCCAGAAGATAGCAAAGTTTATCAATTTTTCTGTAGATATTAAAGTTATAATGTCAAATTATAAACATGTACAATAGTTTAATATCACAGGTTGAAATATATGAAAGTACTTGGAGCAAGGCAAAATAGATTTTATTATGAATTTGATCGCTAATATTAGCTCGCAAAAAACGCTTTCTCCAATCTTAAACTTTTGTCTATCCACGTTCCGTATCAATAATTTTTAAGCAATATGACCTTACGAGACTGTATTGCCTAAACTTTTCAAATAAAAATGACTTTCAAATAAAAATTAGAAGATATCCGAGTTAGTGTAAATATAGAATTAACGTAGTTTTCGAAAACAGTACAGGAAGTAGTTTTGTCGTGCAGCACGTGCGTTATCTTTTACACACTTGCGTACAACATGGTAATTTATACATACAAATAAAATAAATTTAGGTGACACTTATATTCAAGCGTTTCAATTATGTTTCCAAGGGTATTAAAAGATTACACAGGCTCACAAGTTATTTATGCGATAAAATTACTGCACAATAGTCGTAAGATAAAGCGGGGAAAGATGCCATACTTAACGAAAAAAGTGAAATAAATATTTCAAAAATTAATGAAATAACATTTTTATAACTGAAATATACAAAGAACACAATAAA
>UCOM01005084.1:0-10276 GCA_900474385.1 Ormyrus pomaceus | reverse complement strand
GGGGGGGGGGGGGGGGGGGGGGCTGTAAGCGAGTAATGGCTACGATGCTCTCGCGATAAGACTTCCCTCTCGTGCAAGAAGAACCGGGCTGAAAATTAAAAGGGGCACTGGTTAAAAACGGGTAATGATGCTTTATCTTTTGCGAGAGTCCGCCGGGCGAAGCACCGATCGTTGTTTAGAATTTCTTTTTTGGCTTAGAGCTTCGTGTACTGCGCATTATTTATATTAATCTGGGAAATGTTTGCATGAAAATTTTAGATTGAATTTTAAAGCTGAATCTTTTCCGTTTTAAATTAAAAGTTTCGGTGTACCCGTATAACATTGTCGTTTACATAATAGCTTTGCAGTGTCGCAGCTGTCTAAAGTGATGCAGAATAATCTTGTAAAACGAATGAATTTGTTTCATTATACTGGTAATTGCATTTGCGCGAATCCAAAGGATGCACTGAACCGAATAATGACACTGGAAATTAATGCAGTACTTTTAATCGGATAATTATTAGTAAAAATGTTCAATGATACAATATGTTTAACGGCTTGGTAATAACACTTTGATGCGTATTTAATTGTGTTTGGTTTATTATTATTAATAATTTACATAACAATTAATTTATTCAAATCTAAATATTTGAATGAAATGGTTGAAAATTCGTATTTTAGCAGTAACGGAACTTCTTGTTTGAAGACAAACACGAACATAAGCTGACTGAATTAAAAAAAACGTGTCCTGCATTGATTTCGGAACCGCAGTCGTTACCGCTACGCATTCCGAGAAAAAAAGAAGAAAAGCCAAAAAAAAAACGAGCCATCGCGGTAAATTTCGTACACAGGTTCTGCGCTAGATTCCATCAGCTGCGATACTTCTTTTTTTCCGCCCTCACCCTAACGCGAACAAGCCAAAGCCTAAAAAGACGACCTGCCGACCCAACCTTTCCGCTTTCTCTCTTCCTTTTTCCCTCCTTTCCTCCCTCGCCTCGGTCTATTTGCGTCTGGCTCTCCCCCTCTCCGTTTTCTCGCGTCCGACTCGCTGGCGAAAAAAAAAAACGTCCGTTCCTTTGTCCCATTTACCGTGCCCGAATCTATTATTCCTTTGGAAAATATTCAAACTGCGTCGTCCGCATGCAAATGCATTGTCAACGCTTTTCCGGGCTCTCTAATACTTAAATAAACCTGCATTTATGGCCATTAAAAAAAAAGGCTTGATTTACGATTTTCGCGTCCGAGCCCCGGTAAATCAGTCGAAGGGATGCGCGCCGATCTTTTATTTGCAGTTTCAGTGCGCAAATGCAGCCCTTAAATATTGCCGATTTTACGACGCTAAAAATTGATAGTAAAAGGCTGTTCCATAAATTTTAAGGCTCTTCGTCTTGAGGATAAAAAAAAGGTATTGCGAGTCACCTGAAATTACCTTGATGGATTAACCCGCCAATTCTCCGATATTTATGCGCAAATTGTTCACCGATACCAGATATATACCCGCAGGGCGGGATATCGAAGCTTGCACTCGCAAAATGAATTTTCCATACATTTCCGTGCGCGCGTTATAAAGGTCATTCATGGAAAAAAAAAAAATTGCCCAAAAAGTCATCAGGGAACAAAAGTCAGGGGGGGAAAAGAATAATCCCCACGCTTCCGCTCAAAGAAACATCGTTCAGGCGTCAATAACCGAAGCAATCAGTCCGCCAATATCGGCAATAACGCCGCACATATATATATATATAAAAAAAAAAGCCCGGCGAAAGATCGCGTAAAAAATCGAGCCTAACTAAGCCCCCTCCTCTTTCCCGAGCAACTCAGACGGATGGCCCATTAGGAGGGAAAATTCCTGAAGAGGCCGAGTAATACGTACGTCACGTAGTTCCCATACATAATGTAAGGCCTCTCCTCGACGACGACGATCCTCGAGGAATACGCGCGCGCGCATCTCCCGTATGCACCCTCGCGGCGATGCGAATCCACCTCGTGCGTACCTTTTTTTCTCTCTCTCTCTCTCCGTCTGGCAGCCCCGGCTTTGCGTCCGCCCCCCTCTAGGCCAGGAGGACTTAGAGCTTCTGGGGAGCTAAGTATCGAGGGTGGAAAGCCTGGAAGGAGAGCGAGGGGGTGGTGGGGGCGGAGGCTGATTTCCAGCAGCGATCGCGCGCCGGATATAAAGGGGGGGAGCTGGATCGGTCGCCGGAAGGCTAGCGCGAGTCTACTGGGCGGCCATCGGAACTCCGCCGGCCGATCGATAATGCCTTCTCCGCTTCCAGTCCGCGTGCTCTCTCTCTCTCTCTCTCTCCTCCCGTGTGCACGTAAGGCTCTCTCCTCTGCGTGCGGAGGTACGGCGTTTTTTCTTCTTTTTACCCTCCGAGAGGTGTGTGCGCGAGCGGGCAAAGGGGTCGAGAATAGTTTCCTACTTTTTTTTTCTTTTCTTTCTTTTTTTTTTTTTGAGGGAGAGAGAGGATGTCGTGAGCGGAAATTTTTATTGATTTTTCTGCTGATCCTGCACGGATAAAGCTAAGAGGTGGGCTGAGATATATAGGTATATGTGTGGCGCGTTGCTTTACGCTCGGCGGAAGGGCAATGGATTGGTATATATTCGAAAATTGATTGATGGAAATAAATATTAAAGCCGTTGTAAGGGCTGAAAGCGTCGTAAACTTTTAGCTTAACTGTAGAGAAATGTGCTCCGACAGTCGGTACGTAAAATCGATAGTTTCGGTTTAATGGTTTTGTTCGAGCAGCCAAGCGAACATGAATTTCTAAGCGCCGATCGTGTATGGTTTTTCTGTCATTAGTTCGAAACTCGGGACAAAGCTTCTATTTGATTTGGATGTAAAACAGTGACAGGTCGAGTAAAACAGAAAACTAATCAATCAGGCATACGAACCAACTCAGACACCTCTCTCTCTCTCTCTCTCTCTCTCCATACACTCACTTTTGCGCCGAAAGTTAACAGCTTCGTCGAGTTAAAATTTTAATCCACCCGCCCTCGAAAATCAGCTCGAAAACCGCCCCCGCTGACAATCCCTTCGCGCCAGTATATACCTCCTCCGTAATTATCGAGCGCCCGCGCCTAATCCTTCAACGTCGGACGCATTAAATTTGCAAAGCCCAAAAAATGATACCTCGTGCGCCGCGGCCATTAAAACCGATCGCCGGCGACCGGGGCGGCCGACTCTCGCCCCCGAAAGTTTCGACCCCTCGGATTATTACGGCGCACCATCCATCGCAGCCGAGCTATATAGTATAATGCCACCCCGTACGTCGCAGGGAGAGACCGCGCGGCTTAGCGGAGAAGCGAGACGACGACGACGGGGGTCGAATTCCGTGACTCGAGCAACGTAGGTAAGACTAGACAGCAGCGCGGGGGGGGGAGGGGAGTTAGATAAGCGAGCCGGCTGAAATAGAGCGTGATAGAGACGGACGCCTCGGCAAACAAAAGATGTACGGGGCGCGCGAGAGAGAGCCTCTAGGCGCGAAATAATTATTTGCGAGAACGCGCGCCGGGAATGTTAAGTGCGACGACGAGTTATTGCGCAAACACTGCGGCGGCTTCGTTGGCTCTCTCGTCGGGGCGGAGGGGAATTTATTTATTTGGCCACGAAGCGAAATTGCTCGCGGCGATAAAAGATTCGATCGGCCGTGATGTACCTCGATAGCCCGGGATCCGATTAATGGGGGAGTTTTAAATCTTCGCGAGCTTTGCTTTTTTGTCATCTTAAGTTGAACAATTATGTTGGGGAGATCGCGTCTACGTCGACTATTTTAAGTAGAGTTTTTAAGCGTCTTACGACGCTTTAATAATGTATCAGCAAAACAGGGCATATTCCGAGGGACATTACGTAAAGTATTCAGAAAGTCTGGAAAATATACTTATTTCTAAAAATTTAAATATACTTTTGGACGAGCTTAAAACTTGAGTCGCCTTTAGCCCCTTTCCTTCTGTTTTAATACTTTTTTTTTAACTTTTTGCGACCACTGAATAGCAGATTTTTAAATAAAACGCGGTCAATTAACCTCACGATTACAAATAAATTTTTTCCAGAAATAGCAACAATTGCATTTATTTATTAAAGCAAAAGGCAGCTCTTATTTATTCAAGTAATTCGGTTAATTGCACTTTTGCCTGCGCTATTTTTAAATTTTTTATCATCTTCCCCTTTGTTTTATCGTACTTTTAAACCAAGTCTTATATTTCGCAAATTTTTACAAAACAAAATGCCGTATTTTTACCAGCTCAAGTTTTTTGCGACGCACACTTTTTATACAAGCCCTCTTTTTATCGCAAACTCAAAAATGCACGTTCTAAAAGTAAATGCAACGAAATAAGTGCATGTATAAATTACAATCCACTAAAGATTCCGGCCACGTAAAATAAAAAAAAAAGCATTTCCGAGAAAATACTGTATCCAACGATTAAATTTCCGCCCGTAGAGCTCTGACGAAGCATTAGCCCCCGACGCGAGGGGGAAGCTCCTCGAACGCGGCATTTCCGAGGGTGATGTTTAACAACATCTCACTGGTTGGCCATAACAATCAGCACGTCCCAGCCACTTACGCTAAACAGTGCAGTTATGCGCGGGTGTGCGCGCACCACCGCCGCCGCCGCCGCCGCCGCCGCCGCTCGAGAATCCTCGAAACGCAAAGCTGTCAGACGTGTATTGCGCGCCCGGCGAGAGAGAGAGAGAGAGAGAGAGCGTTCTAATTATGATTATAATTATGGCTCCGGGACCTAAATACGCCCGTGCGAATGTACGCCGAGGGCCGGAATTCATCGGAGATTTTGCTAATGACTTACGAAGAATTGAGGATCGCTTGATCAACCGTGTCGGGTGTAATTTCTCCTTTCGGGGTGAGAAAAATTAATGGAACTCGTGGCTATTTGAATGCTTGGAGTGCATATTTAAAAAGGAACACGCGAAATATAAAAGTCCAAAGAATAATAATCCAGATGAAAGAACGAAAAATAAATATACAAAGGCAGTAGTTTGGAATTAGCGTCAACGGCATTTGTACCTCCGACCGGTGCAGCTTGTTTAATACCGTAAACATACATCTTTTTTTATCATTATTACGCATCGCGAATTAATTCTTCCCGGGGGGCAGAAAGCAATTTGGCATCCGGTCGGAAATAAAAACAGGATTTTCCCGCTGATCCTCGCTACACGTGTTCGATACTGCAGGCAGAGCTGGGGAGGGGGAGGTCAGAATAAAAAGTCGGCGGCCCGACGCCAGCGGCACTTCATCATTCCCTAATAGCGAGCGAATAAAACCGAGGCTCGAGTCGATGCGCGAAGTATAGTACACCCGAGGAGCCGAAAAAAAGGAGAGGACGAAAAAGTCTGCCCTCGCTCGACGGGCAGGGACGATAATGCCGGCGAGAGCTCGGCAGTCACACAGGGCCGCGTAAGCTGTAACAATGCCGTAAATTCCCCGGGCGCGTTAAGCGAGAGAGAGAGAGGACCGCGGAGATACTCGGGGCAGCTCTCTCAGTCGCGAGGACCAAGCGGCCCGAAGCCGGAGGAGCGAGATTAATAGGACAAAACAAATAGAGGCGCCCGGAGAAAAATGGAAAATATCTCGGGATTGATAGCGCATCGAGCGTATACGGGGACGGCTCCGTGCCACAAACGGTCACTTTTTCGTAAGTCCATTTCGCGGGAATCGATTGGCATCGCGCGCTCGCGCGGCTCATCAATCCTTCGTTCGGGAGTCGAACTCTGATGGTGAATTTATCGCGGATGTAAAGGGCCTTTTAATGAAAGTTTTTAAGCTGATTTATTTAAGCGACGTGCGTAATTCGCTTTGCTCAAATTATATGTGAAATTAATAATCGTTCGCTAATTGTGTATTAATTGCTGATAAACGAGTTTGAGCGAGCTGAATAATTGACGAAACTGGTAATTATAAATTACAGTCGAATACGCAACCCGGCGCCAGTTTCCTCATAGAAAAAATGTATAAATACGAGACGTACATTTTGCCCTCTAAACGAAGCTTTTGCCATTTAAAAAGCGTATCACACCGATATCCCAGTTTATCTGGCCGCTTAAACAAACGACCCCAAGCGCGTGAAAGGAAAGCTCGAAAAAGCTAATTACCGAGCTCGCGCGATCGATCACAATGAGGCGAGAGAGAGAGAGAGAGATAGAGCGACCAATAAAAATCGAGGAGCAGAGAGAGAGAGAGAGAAAGAGGAGAGAGGCGTTATTGACGAAACGATTATTAATACACTCGGTGGGTGCGGGGGCGTGAACCTACAGGTCTGGCATCGCAAGCGCATGTGTACGAGGGGTATAGAGGGTGGGTGGAGGAGAGGGGCGGCGGGTTAATGCTCGCGGGCGTGCACGTGCACGGAGTACGCGAGCGGCCGGATAAAGAGCGCAAAGAGAAAACGCGCGCTCGCGGAAAGAGCGCGAACAAGAGCGCGTGCAGTTGCGCGCGGCCCGCCGACGGTTTATGTACATTCGGCGCGACTCGTAATAACCCCGCCCCCGACTCCGCGCCGGAAGAAGCGTAGAAGCCTCGGCCGTCTACGCATACGACATGTATACGTATAGCAGAGAGAGAGGCGGCCTTGAGAGTTCGCGTCATTTCGCGAAATGAAAGTATCCCCGCGCCGCTCGGAAAATCCCCCGGCGAAATGAAACTCACCGCCGGCAGCCAGCGCGCATAAATATATCGATTTAAAGCCGAGAGAGAGAGAGAGAGAGAGCTTCGCCGTGCCCCCGAGTGTATACCGGCACTTTCGAGAGGACGCGACAATGTGCGGATTTTCGCCTACTTCGGAGCGGCGCGCGGGAAATTTCCTTGATAAAGCGCCTTTCAAGGCGGCGCGAGTGATGGAGGAGACGCTTGTTCGGGGATTCTCCGCGGTGCAGCCGACTGCGGCGACGCGGCTTTTTAAATTTATAACGGTGCTAGGGACGGGAAATTTGCTCGATCGCTTTGCAGGATAATTTGCGGAACGTGATGTGCGTGTTTATTACGTAATTTTATCGGTGAATCAAAGTGGTTTTGTTTCCTTTTTGCGACGGCAATCGAATTAAATTTTGCACGAATAATGTTCTTTAAACGTTTTATTAATAAACACCTTTTAAAAGAGCTAAGACGTGAGACAAAGAGCAAGTAGAAACGATTGGGCTTTAGTCAGTCACAAAACAGTTTTTCATAAACTAACTTTTCAATAAACTTTTTCCAAGTTTGCAAGTGCAAGGATGCGAAACACAATATTCCTTCCGTATCCGCCTAACCTCCAATCACCGGATATTTCACACAGAGCGTTTTTCCCGCTGAAAAAGAAGCCCACGGAGCCGCGCGCCGTCCCTCAGCCTCCCTTCCCCTTTGGCGCACGGCAGAGTCTCTTAGGGCTCGCAAACACAATTTGCCGCGTCACAGCGGATAGTTCATCGATTAGTAGCGTTAGCTCCGGCATCTCGCTCGCGCTCCGCCACTCCCTTTGCCCTCTCGCGAGAAGAGAGAGAGAGAGAGAGAGAGCCAGGACGCACGCCACAGGTTGCGCCCGCTCTCTCCGCGCTCAATGACGCCGGCGCGAATTTAGCATCCTCTCGTGTAGGGTCTGCGCGCGCAATTACGAGAACCTCGGAAACAGACGGCGCGGCCTATACTCGGCAAACGAGCGGGGGAAGAGAGAGCAAGCCGCGCGGCCGCGGTATATACGTACCGGCTTGTATTGCCTCGCTGATGACTCGTGAAATGTCTCCCCCCCGCCCGCCGCCGCTGCCACTGCTGCTGCTGCTGCCGCCGCGGAATTGAGTGGATGCACGAGTTGTGTCCCGGGCATTGTGTGGGCATGCTTTTTTACCGCCGAGGTAACTAAGTGTTTGGCCAACTCGGGGAACGAGGAAGCGAAGAGTCATCGTGGCGTTGGAGTTCTTTTTTTAGACGCGGATTGAAAACGTAAACAATTATACCTTTGCCTTTGCGGGGTGGAACTTTCTGCCTCGCGTCTGTGCGGGAAGGTTTTTATTTTAGAAAGATCAAGTTGTTGCGCGCAAGGTAATGTCGGTAATTTCTTCTGCTGATATTCGTAAAAAAAAAAAACTTGGGTATAATATCGCGCGGGATTGTCGGTTAAACAGACAGTCTGAATTGTGGAACTTGTCGGATGCTGCGTAAGTTTCAATTGCTTACTTTGCGCACTAAAAATATATACAATTGCAGCTCCTCGGCTCTTTTATTTACATAACAGATTAGCTTCGCAACTAGAACTTCGACCGAGTTGGCTTCGAGAAACTCGCAAATGAAACAATGAGAAATCTTGTATTGCGTTAAAATATTGGTGGGAGAATTAAAACAACGGGCCGAGCAAAAAGGCCGTTCGCTTCGTCTTAACCCTTTTATCAAAATTTAAACGCGAACAAAGTTTATCAACGCCCAAGTTTATCGTCGAAACTCTCAATCAAGTTGCATCCCAGCTTATTGACTTTGCAACTCGAGATTGGTTGCGTCAAAGCAGAGAGGGTGCATTGCCGCCTCGGCTAATTCTACGCGTTAACACAAGCTAAAATTCACCGACTTATAACCGCGAACCGCAAAAAAGGCTCGTTCAGCAACGGCAGCAGCGTCTCTCTAAACAACTCGAAACGACCCGGCAGCTATTGCAAAGCAAATACGCAGCAACCTCGGCGTTAGTCGGCAAATCTCGAGCAAATCTTGAGCCCCCGTAGAAATTCAAATCCCAAATCCCTGTTTATAGCGCGGGCGACACGGCGAAAACCAGGCCTCCCGCCGCCCTCGCCGCGTAGTGTCCGCGGATTACGCTTGTCCCGGCGGCGCGTTACGCGCCGTTATGTTCCCCGTATAATTCGATCGCGTGCGCGCGGTGCCGCGCAAAAGATTCACGAGGCGGAGGGAGGGGCGAGTTTTGCGCGGAACGGCTCGATCGTGATTCCGGATTTGTTGATTAATGCGCTGCTCGCTGCGCGGCCGATGTCATTTTTGTCGTTGCAGTCTCTCTGTTTATTTATGCAATGAAACAAATGGGAATGGGAGAGTCGAGTCCCGGAGGCTGGTTTAACGGGCGGAGGCTGGTTAATTATGACGAGGTTGTGCTCGCGAGGCCGATGATGCTTCGCTTGATTGTTCGGAATCGATTATCGAAAAAGTCAGGTATATTTGGAGGTGGGGAATGCGTTTGGGTTGATGTTTTGAAATGTGGAAGGTCGTTGTGTCAGGAGTTTTTAATCATGGAAAAGGAGAACGGGCTGTCTCGCGCATATTCGATTGGGATTCAACATGGTTATTAATTTACTGCACTTCAATGTGCCAATCCTACATCATTTGCGATAAAATCGGCCGTATATGATTTAATTATTAGATGCGAGTTGATAGAAGTTTATTAACAGTTAAAATATTCAAACTAAGCTTCTTTATTTATTTATTATTTATTATTACCAGAGTATAAATAAGTAGATATACATGTAGCTTTACACAGATTACATAAGACATCTGTATTAGCATACATCCTACAGAGGTAGACATAGCTACCTGTACGTAGATCCGGTATTCTTAATACTAAATTACTTAAACTAGGTGAACTAATTGTATATCACAGTAAGATTGCTTATAAATGCAATTGAATTGTTTTGCCAACCATGAAAAGATGATTAACATTTAACTAATATTTATTATATACGTTTTAAAGTATGTTTTCTCTAATCCATTTCTTTAATTTTTTTCTATTCCAAATTTTTGTAATTTCTAAGTTTTTTAAATTCGGATTATTTTGAGGTAGATTGTTAAATATTTGTATTGCTTTTACATAGCTATTCTTATCGCTAACAGCTTTTGAACATTTAGGCAGTTGTATGTATTTATGTCTTGTTATACTACTTGATGTAGCGTATTGATTCCTGAGTTCCTCAAAGTGATACGTAACACATTCGAAGGTAAATATTTGTTTTAGATTTAGTGGATTGTTTTGTTTAAATTTGTTTTTGTTTATTATCTTTAATATTCTATTTTAAATCTTTTGAAGTAAGTTTAGGTTATTTCTAAATGCTCCTCCCCACGCAATATTCCCATAGGAAATAATGCTGTGGAAGAAGGCGTTATATATTATTTCTAGTGTGCTAGTTTGCATTATTTTTGATAATTTACGTAGTATATATATTAAATATTTAGTTTTATTTATTAAATATTCAATATGGTTTTCCCATCTAAATCTATAATCTATTATTATTCCTAAGTATTTGCAGAACTCTACTCTATTTATTTTGACACCTTGTATAAAAATATTCATTTCTTTTGGTACACTATCACAATAGTTCCC
>UCOM01005083.1:0-10277 GCA_900474385.1 Ormyrus pomaceus | reverse complement strand
TTTCAGTTCCTGGCACTTTTTACAATAATTTGTGCTGTATTTGATATTTATTGCCTTTCACAAGCTGCTCCAGGATCTGTTCATTATGGATACTATGTTATTTCTTATGAATTTGTTTATGTAGGAAATGAACATGGTAAGATTTTAAAAACTTTTGATCTTAATTAGTATTTTTTATTTTGTATTTTAATAAATTTTAATTTAAATATTTTTTCAGTACGAAATGCACTCATAGTCTTTGCCTTATTCTCAATGCTCGGAGGAATGGTGATATTTGTAACATCTTTCATGCTAATTAGAGCTCTGAGAAAAGAGTATGAGAAGAAAATGGTACCATGGCTCTACACTTTTGCAATTTTTACTGCCTTCAGGCTTTTTGCCTTTTTATTCTTCAGTATTGTAAATGATCTGATTTTTGCTTATAATATAATGATGTGCCTTTTGTGGATTACATTCTCTGCACTGTCAGTTTATGGGTGGCTAGTTGTTTATTCATTGTACATTGAATTGAGTGACTTGACAAGACTAGAAGATCTTGCACACTTAAGAGTAAGTTATTAAAATAATGTTGAAAATATTTTGTTTTTAGCATCTGTATTAATAAAAAGAAATCAATATAAATTGCATGGAATTTTAAAATGAGCAATCTATATCTGTTTTGTCTTCAAATATTTTCTAAGCATGACACTAATAAATATTTTTGTTTTCAGATTGGAACTATGCAATCGCTCAATGCATCTACGACTCATTCAATTGCAGGATCGCGGCCTACGACGCCGCACAGTACAGTTTCGACTATGCCAGTCAATTAGATTAAAGACTTTTGGATTAGCTCGAAATTATCGAAACCAAGAGTGTAAAAATTGAAAACGTTTTCGTCCATATAATTCCTTTACGACATCGTTTGGCTACTGTAGCACAATGAATGAAAGTTTTGCAACCTTTTTTCTTCTAAAGACGAAAATGATTTTCGCGAAACGTAAAAATTGCAAACGTAGCCGTCTAATTACAATTTCATAATACTGTATACTAACGTATTAGGAGTAAAATGAAAAGACAGCAATTATTTTGCTTCTCAAAAGATAAATATTAAAATATTGAAATGTAAAGACTATAAAACATTTCCGTCCATTTTTAATTATATTGTAGGCTAATGCACTAGCTCTAGCTGTCAAAGAAGATATTACAATTATTTTTCATAGTTTTTAAATTATGAAAGTATAAAAAGATTATATTATTAAGTTTTTTATACAATTTTATTGTCAAATTATAACTGACAAAAATGTTTTGATGCTTTTCGTATTTTTTAAAAGAAAACAAATTAAAACTAAGAACAAAATTGAATTTCAATTTTTTTAGCATATAAAATAATATAATAATAATTGTAAGCAACTAAAATGCTTAAATTATTCTAGCTGTAATATACTTTAATGCAATTAAAGTAATATATTTTACCTGTTGTACAAATGGGTTATTGCATGAAGAATTTTTCGAAAAAAAAAAACAATATACTTGCTTAGTTTTTTACAATATAGAGTATCAAAGCAATATGTATGCTTTAATTCCTCTATTTAAAAAAATGAACAAAAAAACATTTCATGTCAATGCCCAATTAAAAGATTGTGTATGAAGTCCGTCCTTTTATGTAAGACATTATTTTATAATCACATTTGTATTTTCTTATTTGTATATATATTTATCATGCATTTTGAACAATTTATTGTACACCATTGTGTAATGCAAAGTAGAGGCAAAATAAATTTTATATAAAAAATATACAACATTTATCTATTTTTATTGCTATTTACGTATACAATTATCCTACATTCTATTTCCTTAATTAAAACAAAAATTCATATCAATTTGTTTAGAACTATAATAAATTCTAAAGTGTTCAAAGTATGTGTTTGCAAATGATATTTTATTCCAATTTGTAGCATCATCAAATATCATAAATTTATAAACAAAACTTTACTCTTCCCAATGACACTCTGAATTGCAAAGATCATCCTTACATCTACACTATACCTTTATAAATCACGATCCGTAATTGTCGCGTGACTCCGCCCTCCTGGGCAATCTCTTCACCGTCGTCTCTGGGACCCTCCTGGACTGCCCTCTGATAACCGCCGGTGTCCTCGTAGAGGTAGTTGGTCGATTTTGTCGGAGTCTCCTAGGCGAGTTATCGGAGCTAACATTCTCCGTACTAGTAACAGTCTCTAGCGAGACTTTGGTCATTGTCTCAAAATCGTCGTCGAAGTCGTAGCGTTCCGGGTACATGGTGACAAAGGGAGGCGGCGTTTCCAAGTCCGGCGGTGATCGCCTTGGAGTCACTGTGTAAATAGAGGCGCACACAAAGAGGATCGCTCGGCCTAGCAGGTTCAGCAGGAAGATACCCACGATCATTAAGACTTGCCAGATCAAGGTAAGGGTTCCTGTAACGAGGTACATCCAGATTGCGAGGCACATTTTTGTTGGGACGTGGATACAGGAAATTTGGGGTTCGAGCTTATTCGCGATGTTTGCTGAAGTTGGTTTCGAATTTTTTCGATAATTGTTTAGAAGTTAAGACTACAATACAGTAATTTAATCTTTGTGTGAATTTTTATGGTTAATAATAAATGTTTTTAGCTTTTTAGAACAATTTTTTACGAAACAATAACCTAAGCTTCTCTCGATTAAAGTTGAGTACAGTTCATTCTTTACCTTGCATTCGAATTCATATCGTATTTTAGAATAATAAAATCGCACATGAAGATGCGTACCTTATCAGGTTGGTTTTTCATGTGAAAATTCAAATTCACGACTACAATTAACGAATCAATGAATCACTTTTAAGTTTCATTATTTAATGTACACATATTATTATGAAATTAATAAAATCAAAAAGTTAAATTTAAAATTGAGGGTATATATATATATATATATATATATATATACTTCAGAGTCTAGCAAGAAATATGAAATATGAATATTCCACTTCTATACATCGATCCATCTAGAGCAATTTTAAATTTATTTTAAATATCAAAAACAAATCAGAGAAAAATGTAAATTCAAAAAATCAGTCACTTAGAAACAAATTGAATAGCGAATTTCACCGCGGTGTGCACGCTCGTTAGACGTATTAAAATTTATACAATTTAAAAGCCGAAACAAGAACTTTTTTTTATTTTATGAGGCTCTATGTCGTTGAATGCTCATGTGGCTCAGAAATGTCTTGCAATTTAGATAATTCCGTTTATTCATCAGATGATGTTTCTTCTTCAGAAATGATAGTAGAACTAGACTCGATTGATGATGTTGATTCCGCAATCCCATTTTCGCTAGAGGCAACTATATTTGTCGATTTCAATTCAGCCTCCCTCACGCATAAAGGCAAATCTTCCATTCGTGCCTCTTCTAAATAATACAAGTAATCCTAAAATAAGTTTAGTTTGGAATTATTTTGAAATGAACTATTGGCATTTTTTTAATTGTCCATACAATTGTGTTGTAAAAAAATGTTATATAATAATATATATATACCTGTGAATTATTTGCAACATTTTCATTGCTGAATTTAATTAAATCGTTATCGCTCGATATGTTTTCTGACAATTTGCCGTTTTCTATTGCATAACTAAATTTGATCAAATCGGATTGAATCTTCTCTACTTTGTGTTTTTCCAATTCTTCCTTCGGAATGGGAGCAGCGGCAGCTTCGATCGACGTTCCTACGGACTGTATCGACGAAGCCATCGAATTGTCATTTGGCATTTCTGCAATTTGCTGGTTTAATAATTCTCCAAGCGCTTTTTCGGAGACGTCGATTATTGCTGCTGGACCGATTTTTGGCCTTTCAGGTGCATTGCCTGATAAAAGCTTCAGTATATAAATGATTCAGTTAAATAGACAAGAACAAATACCTTTTAGTACATTGACTGCCAAGTAATCTGCAGCTCTAAAAAGATTTGCCTTCGTCAAAAGGTGCAGCAAAGAACGACAGGTTGGTCGTTTTTTTCCAATGGTACTCCATTCTGATAAAAATGTGTCCGCTGCACTCCGTCGTTGATGCCAAGCAGCTTGTTCAATCATTCTGCAATAATTCATTGAAAATTATTATCTCTTGTTATTAGTAGAAACTTTTTAATGAAATAATGATACTTGTTGTTTACATAAAATCATTGTTATTAAACATATTGCTATTGTTATACTCATCCTTCGGAATAATGGCCATTAGCTTTTTCCAGGCATCTTGTTGGCTTAAAATTTGGCCAAGAGTACACAATTCCAAAGGTTTTAGTTGTCGAATTTCAATATCTAAGGTCGTCATTCTGAAGAAGTTTTAGAAATACTTATATATTATTGTTATCGTATAATAAAAATTGGATCGTAAAATATTA
The DNA here is from genome assembly GCA_900474385.1 of Ormyrus pomaceus. Taxonomy (NCBI): domain Eukaryota; kingdom Metazoa; phylum Arthropoda; class Insecta; order Hymenoptera; family Ormyridae; genus Ormyrus; species Ormyrus pomaceus. Next base: position 5,892 of record UCOM01005083.1, on the reverse strand, counting down.
GATATTTATATATTTATGAAAATCTAGAAGAAGTTTAACTTTTTAAATTACCAATGCCAGTTATAATATTTAACTATTAGAACCGATATAATAAAAATGAGTAAAATAAAAACATATTTCACATACGTTTTAGAGACTTATTTATTATAAGCCATTAAATCGTAGGCATTTTGGAAATATAGGACTATGGAGGGAAAGAAATGGGGTGAAGAACATTAGACACAGACAAGAATGTTGTCTTTTGTCCGAAATAATGCACTGTACTAAATTAAATATGAGTTCGAATTAAAAAAATTATCATATCTTAATAGTGAAGAAATCGTATAATATTTACTTTCGAACAATATTTTATTATTTAGTAATTAGTCTTTATTTAAAAATAACAAATTAATAAAACTCTTTTCTTATCTTTTCCACCGGAAAAGATTAGTAAATTTTTATTTGATTGTTTTCGGCGGATATTTTATCAAGTATCAATTGCAAATGAATCTACGCAAAAGACAGCGTTGCCACATTCGAGGTCAATTGCCATATTTGAATAGGGTTAAAACTCATATCTCCTTTAAGCTGAAAATTACATTAAGCTTAATATATAGATGATATCATTCTATAGTTCCTTCACATGGTTGAAGACAATATTTTTCAAGTACTCATAAATTAAAACTATATGCGTAAAGCAGGATCATCATTAGAATTAAGTATAAATAATAGTAGTTTCCGATACAAGTGCGAAAAATGTGATTCCCGGAAGAGGGCAAGTTCTGCAGCGCCCGTGCGAAGCGAGGGTGATAATCACCCTCACCCGAGGATCATATTTTTCACGTGTGTTTAAAGATTCAAGTAATGTACATAAAGTTTGTTAATTTATCGGTCTTTTAAGTTAATTTAGAATATTTATTAAAGTTTTTGCATTGATTGTTAGACTTATTACTAATATTAATACTTATTCAAACATATGTGTCTAAGGCAACTGTTGCGCAATGAAATGGACCTGATATTTTGAAAATAATATCAATTATGCGGTCAGCTCTGGGATCAAGGATCAGGTTGTGTGCGATAGCACAAATAATGGAACATATATAGTGAATGACTGTTGGGTATGGCATGGAATGTACATGATTAATAAATAACCAATAGAAAATACGTCTGTACATCAGCGAAAGCTAAGCACACGATGTGTAACGATCAGCGAACTACTTACACTGTAAACCGACTGTCGTCGATCGGTCGATTCGTAGCAACCAAACTTATTTGAAAGAAACAGATGATTAGTAATAAACAAAACCTGCTTCGACATTATTAATACGGATTTAGCACAAAAATATGGTGTTCTTTTTACGTATTTAAGAAGAATTAATGAAAATAATAAAGTCTGCACATTCTTTTTCCATATAGATATATTTTCCAATAGTTATTAGACTTTTATATTTTCGAAATATTACATTATAAGTCACGAGAATTTTATTAATCTTTATTTATTCGAAAAAAAAGCATGATATAAATAATTATTTTTACACACAGCATAAATTTATAGTAATGTTGCAAAGCTGCTTGTAAGGTAAGCTGGAGGAAATTTTTGGAAATAATAAATCCTTAGGATTTATATTTTCAACTTTTTGTTAATTTATAACTATCGCGCTTTTAAAAGTTTTTAACATTTCTGTAGAAGTGTTAGGGTGACGTTAGATTTTAGATTTTAAATTACCATTTTAAAATGGAATTTAAAGCAGATTGCAAAATTAAATAAATATATATGGAAGTAAGAAATAAGAAAAATTATTTTATAAGAAAAAGGAAAAAAAAATCATATACACACCTTTGCAGTATGGAAAAAGTTTATGCTCTCGTACAAAGTTCACCTGCTGTCAAGCACATCCGTGCGAAGTGAAAAACTACTATGTAATAATAATAACAATTTATTTCCATGTGTACTTTTACATGTTTACTTTTACGTCTGTTTACATTTTTCCGCAGCGTGACAAAATATGGTGTAATCACACCGCTTTACATCTAATTATTTACATTCTTTTTGCTTATAAATATTAATTTATATGAACAATTTACATTTTTACTACTTAAATTTTATTTACTCAGATTTGCACTAAAACAACGTTTATTTCCTTTTATAACTTATGATTTATTGCCCGAATTTCTCTCATTCATATATATTTATATTAATTTAATTTTTACAAAGTAACAGTAGTTTTTAAAAATGTTCTATTTTTCAAATGTTAAGCAGTAGTGGAAATCTTCAAAAAAGTTTTTAAAACACAACCATTTCTTGCACCAGGCACAACGAATTATAGCAATGTTTCTACAATATGGTGTTGCGCAGTGGTTTTTGCAAAAATCTTCATACCCAAACTCAATTGGATTTTCAAATCCTTCTGGTTTCTCATCAATATATCCACTTTTATACCATAATTGTTTAAAAAGATTCGTATATCTTGGAGAAGAAAGTTGGTTGTGAATTAAGGACTGAAGTTTAATAATATTATTTATCATATTTAAGTTTATATCGTAATTCATTAAAATGCTGATGTCTGACAAATGATGTACAAAATTCTTCCAAATTTGAAAACCATAAATATCGAGAGGTTGAATTGTTCCAGTCGTTGCAACAGGTAGTTTTTTGGATCGGGACGCGACCTTAACAATTTTAAGATAAGCGCCACTCCATGAATCGAGTAATAAAAGATTCTTCGATCCCTCAGATAGAAGAGTATTTGGAAGAAAAACTTTCCTTAACCAAATTTGGAAATTATCTGAAATTAGAATTATACATTTTATTAAATATCTCTTCATTGTAAATAAAATTACATAATGATGTATTATTACCTGAAGTAATTTTTCCAGTTTTTGACACTTCTATATATACATTTTCAGGTTTAAATAAATTATATTGTACTGTAGGTTCTAATTGGCCACTTAACTCTTCCAAAACTATAAAAAGAGGAGAAAGATGTCCATCACCAGATATTACTGGTTGAATCGTAAATCTATGAGCTGCTGAATCAATTTGTTTTTCGCTTCCAACAGCTAAAATTCTACCAGAATGTATCTCGAATTGAAATTCGATTTGTTGAGAGTTGTACACGTTTTGCATTCCAATTTTCTGTGCAAAGTGCTTAACATCAATAACGGAGTCCTTTGCCTGCTCAATTATTAAATCTTCATCATTTTCTACAGTATTTTTTGTAATAATTTTATTAAGCTTCCTGAATTCTATCCCATGAGCTTTTTTAAATCGACTTATCCAATGTTTCGAAGCTTTGAATCCAAAGTCTTTCAAGCCTAATTCCTTTTTGGCTTGCAATGCCCATTTACGTAAATCTTGATCATGAACTATACGTCCGGCATTGATTGCTTCTTTGAAATTCTGCAACGTAAAATCACATATTTTGACAACTTTGTCTCTATGCGTACCCCCAGTATTCAAAGCACGCGCCCAACGTTGTAGCTGCCTTATCGATTTTACTTTTCTGAATTTGTTTTGCACGCTTTTAACACTTAAATTCTTTTTCTTTCCACTTTGCCAATATTCTACCGCTCTCAATTTATAATTATAAGGCAAATGTTCCTTTTCTGTAGAATATTCATTTTCTGGCCTATAGAGATCGTCATCGTCAGATAAGTTATCAAGAATTGGAGCTTCAATTATTTGCGCTTCGGCATCTTTATATGGCTCTCGAAAATCCAATGTGTCCTCTGCTATCATTTCAATAAATTTGTCCATTAAATCTAAAATAAAATGTAAAATAAACTTAACTTTATTTTTGAACTAAATATCATTTTGATTTATAGGACTTTCTGTTAAATTTAAGGTATAGTAGAGGGCCCTAAATTACTTAAAGCTGACAATACAAATAACACATATATGTAAATACTTTTACATATATGTGTTATTTGTATTGTCAGCTTTAAGTAACTCAATTGAAAGATACTTATTTTTTTGAAAACCCTAAATTTAGGGATACTTCTTTTAACTTCTCGTTCGGCGATTTTATCTTAAAAAAATTACGACCGGAAGTAATAAGGCATTTTAAAACTAAATCTGATCGGTTATTGAATTAAAACGGTAAAATTAAAAATCGAGTTTTTAAACGTTTAATAATTAAAAGCTTGAGCTTTGAGAATTAGAATCCTCTATTAAAAAAGGGATGACCGGATCTTGTGAAGCATTTAAAGACTGGTTTTGATTCGCCGGTAAAGAATATACGCGAGAATTTGCTACATCAGCTAGATTTGAATTTTCATAAATATTTCAAACTAAATAATTAAATTGAATCCTCCTATGTTAAAAAACTGATGGCCGGATGTTGTGAAGCATTTAAAGACTGATTTTGATTGGTCGGTAAAGAATATGCTCGAGAATTTGCTACATCCGCTAAATTTGAATTTTCATAAATAATAAATAATTAAATTGAAATACTTAAAATAAAAGGACTAATATTTGTTTTTAAAATTAGTATTTTTAACATTAGTAGACTTTCCTATCATACGTTTAAATTAAGTAATGTAAAATCGTACTGGAAAATTGCGTTTATAACCTCAAAAAAAAGAAAATAGTACGCGCGAAGCGCATTGGATTTTACTAGTAGATAATAAAAAAAAGATTTAAAAGTAATGACATGCTAATTTTGATATGGGTTTTTATTTTCTATTTAATAATTAATACAAATTCTATTTAATATTTAAATTCTTAATATGGGTAATAAAAAAATAAAGCGCGCGTAGCGAGCCTGATTTTAGTTATTTATAGTATAAATATAGTACAAAATATAGGAATCGAAACTTATTTTACAATTTTGGTTAAAATATTACGAAGTCCAGTCTCACGTTCTTAAGCAAAGTGCATACATCTGTTGACTATTTTTTTTTTTTCGACAGTATCAGTTTAGATACGAGGAAAAGAATACAAGATGCAACGCCCTCTATATTTTGGTGCGATTCTTTTCCCATGTCGAGGACGCTATTGGCTGGCATTCAGACTGCTAGTAGTGAGTAGTCAGCTGCTATTTACCCAAATGTGCCACCCCACCGCCCAAAACTTTGTTGTAGTAAACTGATGGAATTTTTATTGCTTGGTATTTTACATGAAGTATAAGTAAGATTAGAAATACATACTTAGATTTGATTTAAATTATGAATGTATAAATTAACTATATAAAAACTATTACATTTATCTAAAGTTTTGATGTTAAGATCAATGCTGGTAATAAAATAGGATATAATTTTGAATACATTACAATTTTATTCTAATAATAGAGTTAATTATGGAGAAATATAATCGACTCTTATGAATTAGATTCTTATGATTTATTTTCATTTTTTGGCATATAATTCATGTCCACAATTGTATCTGGAGTCTTTTCGCATTAACAAACATAATTGTTATTAACAATTTCTAGGTAAATTAATTTTGTGAAATTAAGGTTTTTTTGAGTCATGGTAAAAATTGTCAAAATAAAAGAGACCCTTAATATTCCAATTTTCCTTAGTTTTCCAATTTTCTTGACTTCATATAAATTATCGTAATAAATTATAATTTTCAAAATTTCGATAAAGTTGACCACTGCTATTGTGTGTGAACGTCCTTAAGGTAGTTGTATACCAAGATATAGAAGTTTAAAAAAAAAAATTCTTAACATACTTAACTATCATTTGATTATATAAGTGATAATATATGTTATAAGATAAACTTTTATGTACAAAAAAAATTAAAGTCAAAATTTGATATTGTAAATAAAGATATGATTCACCAAAGAAAAAGTTTTTCAAAGTAATGAATTTTTGTCATTTTTTAATTTATTTCGACGTAAAGAGGCTCATTTTACTCGTTAAACAATTATCTAGAGATTCACCATGAAAAAAGTTTGAAATAATTAATTT
>UCOM01005082.1:0-10281 GCA_900474385.1 Ormyrus pomaceus | reverse complement strand
TAATGAAAAATATTCGAATAAATTTTGAATTCATAACCTCAAAATTGAAAATTGAATTTTCTACATGGCAGTAATGAATTTCGCTTGTCCATAAAAATATTGCTTCCTCAAACAACACTGAGAAAATTGGTTTATTAAAAATTACTGTATTTTTTTTAGTAATGAGGGAACAGACTTGTGATATAATTAATAACATTGAGTATTTTTCGCAGATTAAGTATAATTCAGTTATGTTTTCAAAGATCAAGTTTTCCTAATATCTTCCTCGTAAAAGGACGAATTTGAATTGCCGTGTAAAAAGGTTGGATTTAAATTTGGAAAATCTCATAAAGGGTTAAAAGAATCGCGTTGTCTTGAACGGTTATATAGATAGCAAGTGTCGCGGTGTAATGGCGGTAGTCGACCCAAGGGGCACCCCAGTCAGACCCTAATGTATTCATGGAGTCCTTCAACGCGTTTAAGTGCTCCTATACGATCACGGATATAGTCCTTGTTCCTCGTGTATTGTATGCCTGCTTGACTATTCACCGTGCATACTTCGTTGAGAACATAATAGAATCTAAGGCAAAGAGATTAAAATAAAGGAAGGAGCAGCGTCAAATTTTTTCGCTTATTTTGATTGCTTTACATATTATAAATCAAAATTTATGTACTGTGAACACTTAATGAAGATGCTTGTTATACGTAAATTTCAATAGGCTTATCTGAAAGAAAGGTGATTTTAAAGTTCAAGAAGTAGAGGTTACAATTTTGTAGTTTTTAAAAGGTTTCATAGCAAATATGCTTGCTGTGATAGCTTTAGAAAAAGTTGACTTGGCTGCAATGGTTTGTTTTAAATAGTGGATTTTCACCTAAGAAAGCAAAAGCTTGCAATTCTTTCCATTTTGTGTTTGGCTTCTAATGCTTTTCGAACCTTACTGTCTATCAGGGTGAGAAGTTACTTAGTTTGTCCGACAGGAGTGTTTGCGGTAAGCTTTCCGTGGATTTACTATCCCAAAGTTCGTAACGTTGAGGATCCAGTACAAACAACTGTATCTACCCTGTGAACACGTATGTGCTTCTATCTACTTCTCTTAACTAACTGCGCAAAATTTTATCTTTAAGTATTCAATACACATGCAAAATTCGGACCTTCATACAACTGAAGTTTTCCCAAAATTTAAGCAATTGGAAATAATGTTACACACCTTGGCTATCAATTTTCTGCCAACAGTTGTAGTGACTACTTGTACTAGATGAAATAATAGTAAAGTAATAATAGTAAGTTATTGTGAATGCTTCGAGTTCATACATATAACATGTTTCATACGAGAAAAGTTTCGTTGGCGTATTAGAGTGTATTACGACTTCAGTACTACTTTTAATTAAATTTTTTAGTGCTGAACTTTGAACGATCCAATTTTTAGACCAAGTAAAATTAACCTTATGATTTTGTAACTTTAAAAGTTTATTATTTTTGAACAATATTGCACGAATATAAGGTGTAAAGTTTATTCATATTCTTCCAGATTTATCAATCTTTATTATATAAATAACAATAAATTAATTTTTTTAAATTGTTTTTATCTCATTACCTTCATAATCTAAAATTGAATGAATATAATAATAAGTTCTACAGTTTATTTCTATTCTTACAAATTGATTAATCTTTATTGTACACATGTCAGTTGATTGATTTGCTAAAATTATCTTTAACCGATTTCCTGTGTAATCTAATTACATGTGTTTGTTTCCTTTGTTTGAACGGAAATCCCTTGTGATGGAAGTGCCTCTCGAATTGATCCATCAATCAATCCCTTCTCCGAAATAGTTAGCAAATGTCTTTTTTTAGACAATCACACTGCAAATACCCTATAAGAAATTTTCTTACATTTTAATCCTAAAATTTACTAATATATAGTAACATTTTTCACAATGCAAATTATGTGTCCTTGTAAAACAGTAATTTTAAAAGATTTTTAATAGATTTTTAACAGTCTTTAATAAACCTTTTTCTGTGTATCGAATAAATTTTAACCTATATCTATGATTTTGAAACACATTAAATCCGAAATAATTCTTTCCTAACTAATATTTCAATGTTAAATCACGACGAAAAAGGCTATATATTTTATAACCGTTGCATTAGCGTGACAGTCATCCGTGATAAAAAATTATTCATTACCTTATTACGAAACAACCTGTGGAGGTCACCTTTCTCACGTATGTATTCAAGTATTGCAGGAAAAATGAAGCGACGAAGCACTAGTAGCATCAAAGAGAAAGAAGGAATGTAAAGGCACAAAAGAAATACTCGAAACTAAGAAAAAAGCGAATTTGCTCCGGAACAGTGACAATATTTTTCATTTCATTCTGATCGTGCTGAGGCAGAATTGACCCCCCACCCCCTGCCTTCCAGCTCTTCCTTATTCTTTGCAGATGCGAAAAATAGTTTTCTTCCGTTCCCTTCGATCTTTATATATACAAGTAAGCCAGCAAAGATACAAGGTAGATTCGCAGCGTCCCGCAGCGCAGCGCCGGACACCAGCTCTCGATTCGCCGCCTTTTCGCAGTCCATCGGCTTCCCCGGATCGGCCGCGTAAAATATTATTACCAATAAAAACCTTGCGTTATTATTTACTGTCGCGCGACGAATCCGCCGCGCGTATATCTCTTTTCTTCTTGTAATCCGGGCCCCGACGCCTTTCGCGGGCCTCATATTTTTATAGCAATACTTTTATAACTTCGCGCGACCCAGCTGAAACTTTGACTCGTTGTAGGATTGAAACACTGCCGCTTAATTGTAAATAATCACAGATTTGCAGGGAGTAAAAAGCATTTAAAAGTAAAAAATTGTTGTTACTTTAAGTAGACTTAATTTTCTATGATTTGATGTAATTTCTTAATCGATACATTCATTATACATAAATTAATGTTCATATGAAGTATATTTCAGTGTATAAAAAGTTGATCTTTATCACTAATAATTATAAATTAAGATAATTTATATAATTATTAAAATGTTTATTTTTAATTTCAGGTAAGAATTCGTGTACGCTTACATAATGACAGTGAATTACGGCAGAGGATCCAGTTTTTACGTGGTAATATCGAGTCAAGCATTGAACATTTTTAATTTTTGACAGTATGAATTAATACCGAAGACCACATACAGTAACGTAAACACGCAATATTTTTTCCTCATTACAACCTTGCTGCAACTTTGTTGCAGTTTTGAATCTTGTGTGCAGTTATAATTAACCTTAATTTACAGATACGCGAAGCTTATCCTAAAGCTGATCTTTAAATCTTTTTACTTGTGCTTTCAAATCAAAACAACATATTAAATATTCTTCACATTACTTATAGCCATCAAAATCTTTGCCTTTTTTTGATTTATATCATTGATAAGCATTTACTTATTGCCTCGTATCATCGTAATTAGCATTTTATAAAATTTGCATAATGCATTATGAGTATTTTATTTAAAATTCTGTTTTGAAAATGCATAAATTTAAAGTTTCAATAAATTGTATGCTCAAAAAATGTTGACAAAGTGCGAATGATAGTTTTGTTCTATTTACTTACTTTATTTGAATATTTAAAAATTAATGCTAGTTGATGAGCATGCACGTGAAAAAATTTTGTTCAGCTTGAATACAAACTGTATACAAACTGTATACAGGTATTAAAAACTGAGTCTACATAATATTGATACAAATTATTGTAGAATGCATTTTTCTTGGTTTATTGAATAGAATTTGTATATAAATAAAAGAAAAAAAAATTAAAGTTCAGGAAAAATGACTATACATTTAGTAAAGCGGTAACAGATTTGCCGTAAGCCAAAAAAATTACTAGACTTTTTAGTAAAATTTGTCAAACTTTTTGTAAAATTTGATTGACTTTTATTTATTGTATATAGTAATTTTTCCAGAACTTTTCTCTCCGTGTATATACTTTCACTAAATTTAAGAAAAACTGTAGCTCTACAAAGTACATACAACAAAAGTGGTAATACGCCTTACTTTGTATCCCATACTCAATATCCGACCGTATAAAAAAGTCGCCAAAAATAAGACGGCCTCAGAATCTTTTGATTGTGGCAGAGGCGCGCCGGGCGCAATAAAAAGTAAAATCTTCCCTCGGGAGAGTCAAAGCGCGAGGGGGAGAAATATGTGAAATTGAAGCTCAGCCCTCCTCGTGGGGAGGGCAGGCAAGCGAGCCGTCAAAATTTATACTTTTTTAATGCTCATAAGCGTGGTTTCCGACTGAGGCCAGCCGAAGAGTCGGTTTACCGCGAGATTTAAGCGGCCGACTGAGCGAACTGCTGCTGCGGCGGCGGCGGCCCAGAGACCAGTTAGCTCCGTATACAACTCAAAACCTGAATTTATTGACTGGCGTGCCCGATAAATTGTTTTGCGCTCCATTGCAGGCTGCAGTGGCAGACGTTATTGAGCCATTAAATCGTGATTACCCGCGTGTTATTGGGCGCGGCGACACGCGAAAGATGACTTAAAAGATGCTGCGCCTCGATTCCTTTTTCCTAGTCTATCTACTCTCGTCTTTGTGCAGGATCTTGTAGGCTTATAAGCGACGATTCTCATTGTTTACTTGGCACGTAATCGAAATTTTGCTTCTGCTTCTTAGCTTCGGAAGAGACAGAAGGTGGAGAGCTATATAACGTGCAAGATATCGAATATTTTACATAAAAGAAATTAAATTTGTACTGCTTGTGATCTTTAAATTAAAATATTTAAGTGAATGAAATCTGCGACCTGAAACGATCATTTTGTTAAAAAGAAGGATAATCCTATTAAATTATGTGGATCTGACATCCAACAAGCTATTAGGTTAGTGACTGAAAAGCGCGACACTGGCATTAAATTCGGAAATGCAGAAATAGGCATAATTGACTTTATTGAAACAAGGCGTTCGGGGCTAAGGTTCTTACCGTGCATTAGGCGTTGCATTCACTCTCTCCCTATCTGTCTCTCTCTCTCTCTCTCTCTCTCTCTCTCTCTCTCGCGCGCGCGCGCTTCCTCTCCTTTGGTAATCGCCGACGCTAATATCCGGCGTAATCGAATCGAGCATATTTTGTCTATTCGGAAAACAAGCTCGCCGGGCGCAGTTTGCTTGGTATTAACCGGCGAGCAGCCTCGGTATCGGCTTCCGGACTTCCTCGGGATCGCTCGAATTTGCCCTGCGTGTCGACGATAGTTAAGGTTCGTAATTGCCGCGGCTAAATATTCATGCTAGATGCGCGAAGCCAAAACCGTCTGTTCCATATTCAACGATTAAGTATGATATACGACTTTTGAGTGTGTGTGTGTGTGTGTGTGTGTGTGTACGCACGCACGCCAACGTGTTGGTGTTTTCGTGCGTGTGGCGGCCGGTATCGTATCAAATAGGCGTAATCTCGCGGCGGTTCAATGATAAATTTTGGACTTAATTGACTGTGCGTACGCGCCCGATACCCCCTCCCCCCGCCCCACCCCGTCGCCCGCGACTCTTGTTGTTACTCGGCCGCGCCGTTATATCGCTCTTTCGTTTCTGCCATCCGGCTTTTCAGCCTCGATGCTGTAAATCTTGGTATGCTGCGCCGGGCATTTTGATTATGTTAACGAAGAGCTTTCTGCTACAGCTGTTATTACGACGCACTTGTAATTTTGAGTGCTAAGCTTTTTTTGTAAAACGTGAGAATTGGTTGGTTGAAAATTTATGTTTTTGTTTTTTAGTAAAAAAGTTGACTTTACGTATAATTCTTTGAATCTATATGTCTGTATAATCTCAAAATTTTTTAAAAGTGCTCAAAAACTACTGGGTAGGTCTTAAGTTTGAGATTTCTCAAAATACCATGCTATCAGCTATACATATTTGCCTGCCTGAATGAGAGTAATTGTGGACATTCATATGTGATTGTATTGATTTTTTTAAAGATAAGATAAGTATAATTGAGCGCGGACTTAATTGATTTTATCCCTTTATAATAATATATAATTACATACATAATTAATTTAAGATTAATCATCTAAATCTAAAAAACTACATATAATTTTATGAAAGTACATGCTTTTCTACATAATAGTACGCGCAAGTAAGTGCAAAACTATTTATTCTTGTTCCTGACTCCTTAAAATGCAATTATAACAGATTTTTAGAACAACTCCAAAAATTACTATCACAAAGCTTCCTCTAGGAGGATGCAAAACCTTTTTTTAGGCAACATTTTTCGCTTGAAAATTTTTTATTTAAAAGGTGATATAAAGTAAGCATGAAAAGTTTACTAAAATTTTATTTATGTTTGATTTAATTATCCATAATTTAGATACTTTAAAATCTGAAATTTTATCTGATACTTTTAAGACATATGAATGGTCTTCAAAGTAGTTTTTGATAATGATTAGTGTTGAAAAATGTTTGATTTTTTCATCAGAATGACTTATAATTGTTCAAAGAAATAAATTTACGTAATGTTAGTACGTTTTTTGAGATATACGTCTGAAATGCACGCGACGCTCAACGCTATTCGTAACTCGTAGCAGGCAGGCACCTATTCTTCGTCTTCTAGTTTTTTTTCTTTTATTCTTTTCGTCTTCTCCGTCTACTTTTTTACTCTTATCTTTTTTGCAACAAGTACTTACTGTCCCCAAAGAAATGTTTATGCTTATCAAACGATTTCTTCTATATATTTTACGTTGATATTTTATATCTACAATAATGTTTGATCTCTGCAAGTCCCAAAGCACTTTTAATTACTTGTGAATATTCTTTTGAATAAAAAAGTATAATGAATTTATTTCATTCAATATACACTCTAAAGAATATATGTATATTTATATATATTTATATTTTTATTATAAAATAATTTTGTTTTCATACAAAAAAATTATTATGAAATGAACTTGACTCTACTACAGTGGCATAATATATTAAATGTTGCCCCTTTTTAATAATCAATTAATAATGTTTTTACAAATAAAAACATAATATATTATCTAAAATTGAAAGTAATAAACAAAGAAGTAAGTAAAAAAAAAAAAAAAAAAATTTCCCGTACCGGGAATCGAACCCGAGCCTCCTGGGTGAAAGCCAGGTATCCTAGCCACTAGACCATACGGGAGATGACTGTGAAGTTCTTAATAAGCTACTAAAAGTATTCTGACTGTTCAGAAATATATCTAAGAAAGTTATAAACTCCTTTTTTAAAATTATTTCGATTCTTCTATTTAATAAGAAAAGTTGTTAAATTTCGTTTCTCTTATGTAATATAATTTAACAACCACATAAACGACTGTAATTGTGAGTAAATAAGTGATTTATTTATTATTTTAAATTTTTAATGAGTATATCTGCGCACACAATATTAATATTTAATTTATTTATATAAAAATTAATCTTTCTCTTTTATCAAACATTCAATATTTCAAAAGTGATAAGATTTTATCTGATAAGTTACTTCTGTGTATGCCCTTACTTTATTACACTTTCTATCATTCACCTATTGACGTACGTGGAGAGTAGTTGAAATTGTATCAGAACGTTTAAGCATGTCAGGTATTTAGTTATTACATACTGAATTTATTATAAAGTTCCTTTACTTTGGAATTAGATTTTTATTTATTTATAAAGAAGAATAAATATTATTGATTGAAGTTTACTTATTATATTATAGTTTTATTATTTTGATGTTATTAAAGTTAAATGTTGTTAAATATAGATAATTTATAAATTTTGTTTATTGAAGCATAAGAAGCGTATTTTAAATAATTTTCAATAATTTGTGTAAATTGTAAAGGTATACTTTAATTTAAATATATTTGATAAATAAAAAATTAGTACCCTTTTTAGATAATGCTGAGGAAACGCTTGTCGCGCTATTAAAAAATGCAGATAATATTCCTGGAGTTAGTGATTGCAGCAAATCCAAAATGTACAGGCGACAATGGATCACATCGATCAATTTTGTTCTAATAGTTATGGGTCTCGGTATGGCACAAGGACACACTGCTATTTTACTTCAACAGTTAGATCCAGCACACTTTAATGCAACTCAAAAGATAAAAATTGAAACTGGTGAAATATTTGGGAAGTCTCAAATTTTAGTTGATTCAGTGGATGTGCAATCGTGGATAGCGTCGACTATGGTGTTGTTTATGTGCCCGGGATGTTGGATATTGGCGATTAGTAGTAAAAGAGTTGGCCGAAAAACAATTTTGTTTGTATCCGGAGTTTTTCTTTTTATCTCTTGGCTAATTATAGCTTTCGCAAGCAATGAGTATCAAATTATGATTGGTAGAAGTGTCAGTGGATTGTGTATCGGTCTTTTGGGAGGTTTAGTTTCAGTTTATCAAGGAGAATGTACTATTCCGAAACTTCGAGCCATTTTAAATGCAATGTTATCAATATCTTTTTGTACGGGAGTATTACTGTGCCATGCAGTGGGCACGTGGTTTCATTGGCGAACAACTGCGTTATTCTGTGGTTTAGTGCAAGTAATCGCATTATTTATCAATTACCACATGCCAGAAAGTCCAGTATGGTTACTTAACCAAAACAGATTGAATGAAGCCATTTATTCGTGGACTTTTTTACGGGGGATACGTGATCTTGATGAATTGAAATCCATGTACGTTGAAAAATCACGTAAATCGAATCCAGAGAAAACAGGAAGTGATGTAAAAACAAATAAGTTTTGTGTACCTGAATTTTTAAAACCATTAAGTATTCTTCTAGTGTTATTTACAGTATTACAACTGAGCGGTATGGGAGCTGTGACATTTTATTGTATACAAATTATCTCAGATATTGCTGGAAAAGAAAATGCTTATATACCTACATTAATTTTAGACTTATTCCGTTTAATCTTTGCAATTGTTTTAACAATTAGCAGTAGAAAATTGAGTACGAGAATACTTACAGTTTATTCAGCTTTTACTTGCTCAATATTTCTTATGTTGTTATCTGGTTCGATTATATTTGAAATTTGGGCACCATGGTTTCCTTTAATTTTACTTTTTTGTTACGAAGCCGCCATTACTATGGGATTAGCTCCTCTACCATGGACATTTTGTAGTGAACTTTTCCCGATTGCTCAAAAAGAAATTGCAATAGGAATTGTTACAAGTTACAATCATTTATTATTTTTTGTCATTGTAAAAGTTAATCCTCATTTGCTTATATTACTTAAATTGTGGGGTACATTCCTTTTCTACGGTGTCATTACGTTTATTGGTTCTTTTGCACTTTATTATATTTTACCAAATACAAAAAATAAGTCACTTAAAGAAATTGAATCAATGTTTAGTAGTTCAAAGAAGTAATGCCTTTCAATGTTCTTGTATGTATGCTTTATTTTTAAGTTAGATTAGTTCTGGATCAAAATTTTATTTTTAACTAACTAGATAAGTGCAAATATTTGAAAAATTTGCCAACTCACTTTAAAAATGCGCAATGTTTCATGAACAATAAATCTGCATTCACACATATAATTACGCTACATGTTTTTCACAATGTATATTATTGGATAACATTTAAGAAATTGTTAAATTGACGGATTAATTTATTATTAAAGCATGTTTATTAATAAAAAGTGTTTATATAAATAAGAGTAATGCTACTAAATTTTTTAATCTAGAATGATTCATATTAGTATTACACAAATGTGTTTTTGAAGCTAATCTTTACTTTTCAGATAACGACTCTTGATTCTTATGATAATAAGATTCAGAAAAATATGATTTTTATTCTTTATATAAAGGATTTATATGAATGATGAATGATATTATGAAATCATTTATATAAAGGAAAGATTTTAAGCTTAAATAAATGTTAGGAGAGACCCGGGCAAAACGGACACCTTAAGGAAAAACGAATAAAAAATGAATTCAAGAGCGAAAAATATAATCAATTAAAATTTTTTTCTAAAGTAGACATCAAAATAAATAAGTAGATACAAACATAGCGATGAATTATTTTTTAAACATATGTATAATAAAAAATTGTTAAAAAAATTTTGAAATGTTGAAGTCTTCAAAAATCGCCGGGCAAAATGACACCCTCAGGAAAAATCAATAAAAATTGGTTAAATAAGCAACTTTGATCATATCAAGAGGCGCGCTAGCGCCTCGAGGCAAGTCTGAGTTTCGAACGAATGACCAGCCTTCGATGGCCGCTATGTGCGTGCCTCTTATACTTTAAAATAGGCATTTTAGGTTAAGGTTTTTTTGAAAAAAATTCTTTTTAATTATATTTTTAATTTATATGGATGGAATTCGCGTTATATATCCATATTTTAAGTCA
>UCOM01005081.1:0-10283 GCA_900474385.1 Ormyrus pomaceus | reverse complement strand
GGATTGCTTGGATATTTGTACGGAAGGGGAGGGGGGGGGGGGGTGGGGAAGAGGCCGGAGTTGTTACAGCGACATTGGAAGAGTTGCGTGAGTTAGGGAGCTTGGTTCGTTTTCGAGGTGCCTTTACGACGGAAAAGTTTGCGTTGATGAACGTTTTTGTAAGTCAATATCTCCGTTTTGGAAATGGAAATGGGTAAAATTCTTATTTTTTAATTAAAAGGCCATTATTTTGCAGTTTTTAACAAATCTTACACGCTTGAATTAGCAAAATCGTTAAAATCTTTTTTGGTCTGATATAAAAAATAAATACGTTCTTACAATTTCTTGACGATTGCCAACTCAAATAATAATACATTTGATTCCTCTTCCATTTTGTAAAAGCTTTATAATACAGCTTCCGAGTTGCAAAATAAAAGTTCTCTTTGTCACGTATCTAGGTCAAAAACTAAAATACTTTTACTACGTACATTTTCTAGAAACATTCCAAAAACTCGAGGCAGTGATTCCTAAAAATCCGAAGAAACCGTAGTTTTCTCATCCGGGAGAGAGAGAGAGAGAGAGAAAAAAATGAGGTTGCAGATAGGAAGTCTATATATTTATGGGATTCATTTATTCGCGTTGGATCGAAAGATTTCGCGGTTGAAAAAGCTTGACTGTGCCGTTTACACGCCGCGCGGCGAGAGAGAGAGAGAGAGAGAGACGAGGAAAAAGCGCGAGGAGAGTAAGGAACGAGCGACGGCGGAGCACAATGTGGGGTGAGACAGCCGATAGCGACGGACTCAACGTCACAATTTCGCTCTCCTTTTTTTTCCCGCCGCCGCCGCCGCCGTCGCCCGCCCGCCTTTTTATTTTGTATTGGCGCCAAAACTAATATTTTTCCGCTGATAGAACTTTGGCATCGGATTCGTGTACTGCCTGATGCCCCTTTTTGCAGCCGCTCTCCTGATTGATCTTGTAACTTTTAGTGTCTTTTGCCATTTTCTTTTTTCATTTACGACTGAGAACTGATTTCTTTTGTACGTATTCGTCGGATAAAAATTCTTCTTTTATAGATGAATATAAACAGAATTTATAAAGGTAATTTATTTTAGAACAAGAACGAATATAAATAGATTGAACGACATATAAAAAATACATCAGATTTGTTTATTTACGGGATAAACAATAAATAATATCGAAAATCAGGATCTACGTTAATCTTCAATTTTGGAAAAACTGTTCAGATACCACTTTTTAAATCGCAAAAGAAGTCAATTCCCAGCAACAGCACTGTCCCACATAACAGAAAATTCTCGTTCTCACTCGAACTTGAACTCGAAAAACCAAACAACACCAAGCCCGAATTTCCAGTCCAAAACAACCGAAGAAATCTCGCCTCCGACATCCACCGGCGAGCCGCAATCTTATAAAGCGTCGGAGTCTAAAAAAAAAAAAAGAAAAAAATAAAGCCCCCAAACGACCTGCGTGGAAAAGCGTCGTCGGTGCGCTGTTTACGAGGCCACATCCGTGCATCGTGCGGCGTCGGCGATAAAAAAATGGCAAAGCCCTCTCCTCTCCCTCTCTCTCTCTCTCTCTCGCGTGCATCGCTCGATAAGAGCCCCGATCGAGTCCTCTTTCTGCCTCGCCATTTACTTTACGGGGGAGGCTGCTTATCGGCGGGCTGCCGGCCCATAAACGCACCAGGTATACGCGTCGCCTCCCACCCCCCCGCGACCCGCGCCGATTTATCAAGGGACTTAAGGGCGCCGTTAAGCGCCGAGTGCCCCGCCGAATCGAGGCTTTTCTTATACGAGCGCGCGGCCGCGCCTTTTTTATCCCGCGCCGCGAGGGCACTTTGCCGCCCGCGGCTTTTACGCGCCGATTATGATGTTTCGCGAGCGGTTTAATGACCGATCCGAACTCTTTCGGCGGATCGATGCGAGAGGGACGCGGGCATCGGCGTTGGAGTTTTATCAATTTTAGCGCTGCAGGGCTGGTGAAAAGTTTAGAGAGCAAATTACCGTACGTGAAGTAGGTTAAGAATGTTTTGACTTAGCACTGAATTATCTCGGAAGAAAATGGTTAAATTGATGAAATTCAAAATGTAATTTAAAGGTATAGCATAGAATGTCGTGGGCCATACGACTAAAAAATTGTTTTCAAAAAAAGCTGTATTTTCATAAATTGCCAATCAATCGCAGATACGATTCATTTTAATTTTCTCTCCACCGCGCTAGAATCGTGCTCCGTTCATAAAAAACTTTTCCATCCAGCATTACCGCCCAAGTCCCGTCGACAAACTATTAACTCCCCCGCCTCGACGTTCCCCGAAACGAAGGCGTGGCCGCTGGATTGATTGACAAATGGAACTCGAAAAATCGCATATTTTAAAAAAAAGCGTCAGCACTCGGGGGCCGCGCCGCGTTATCGGAACGTCCCGCGGTCGCAAACTGTCGCTCGGGCTTATAAATTTCTCTCCGCCCCCGTAAGAGAGAGAGAGAGAGGGAGAAAATAAGGAAAATAAATAGCACGCCGGAGGAGAGAAATCACGGACACCCTCGCTCATGACGTTCCAAAATAAGTACACGACGCGCGCCGCGCCGCCGAAGCAAAAACGACAAAGCACATGGTTATCTCTGCTCTTCCTTTTGCTCGCTCTCTCTCTCTCTCTCTCTCTCCTCTGTCTCCGCCGATTTCTTTTTATCGTCGCCGGGCGGGAGACGCTGCCGCCGGCTCGCTTCTTCTTCTTCCATTTTTCTCTCGCTGCGTTTTATAATTGTTTTGCTTTCTTTTGCGCCACCCCCCCGTTCGAGGCTGATTCGTGAGAAATTCGCTTTGTGGCGGCGTCTGTACTAATTTTTCGGAGTGAAAATTGGGAGAGGGACTTTAGAGAAGCCAATTTCGATGCTGTGTTGTTATTTATAAGTAAAAAAGATCCGCTGTTGCTCGATCTATAAATGTTTATTAAAGTTAGTATTTTTCAGGTTCAAGTTGTTCCCCAATATTCCCCAACGTCAAAATTCGGAACCAGTCCTGTGATCGAGTAATTTATCTCTGCAGTATTGCAAAAGGCCAAACTGATTTTCTAATTACTTGCAGACTTTTTGTCGTCGAATAAATATTAAAAAAAAAAAATGAACTAAAAGAAGTGCGCCTCTAAACAGCGAAAAGCGTTTCTAATCTCCCAGGAAAGTTCCGCCGGCGCACTCGGCAAGTTGCGCTTATCTATTCCTTCGGCCTGTGGTAGGCCGATAGATCTTGGAAATTTCGGTCGCTTACGCACGCGAGAGGGGCCGAGAGGGGTAGGAGCGAGAGAGAACGAGAGAGAGAGAGAGAGAGAGAGAGAGAGGCAGCCGAGCCTGAAAAGCCCCCCTTTAAACCTGATTGGGTGCGGAGTTATCTCGCGCTGCGTTACTTCCGGATGATTGGTCGCCTGCGGTCGTCATGACTACCTCCACCGCCACCCACGTGGCGACTCCTCTCTCTCTCTCTCTCTCTCTCTCTCTCTCTCCGCGTCTGCATGGCCCGATAACGGCAGACCTTCACAGCCGTCGCCGCTGCAGCCGGGACTCGCGCCGTGTGCCGTTTTCCAACCTTTTTTTTTCGAGAATGCGGGGGGACTTTTCAGGAGGGGTTCGTTCGAAAGGGGTTTTTGGGTTGCGCGACGAGTTTAGGAATGGCAGCGGTGTTGGTTTGGTGGACTCCGGGCTTCTTCGGGATAAACCCCTCGCGTTAGATGAATGTTGGAGCAAGTCAAGCGTGAGCTGTTGAGATTCCTAGGATTTTAAAGTAACTTTACGTTCGACAATATTATATTCGTGTGTAATGAAAAATTAAAGATTAATATAAGTATATATCGATATTACAAAGCTTTTATACAAAATATATATTTTATCGTGTTTTAAAGCTTTAAGGTTGTCATTATTGTACAGTAAATAAATTCAAATATCATTACTCGCTAAAGAATATTACATCTTTGTAAAAACTTTCTAAAACTTTAGTGTTTTTAAGTAAATTATATAATATTAAGGTATATTTAGACATTGGAATTTGAATTTTAAAAATATAAAGATTTTTTTTACTAAGCAGAATTGTATAAAAGTATAGGAATAGAAAATAAAATTTTCTTCCGCACACTGAGAAAAATACCTCACTAAAAATTAGTATAGTTTTTCCTAAAGGGAGGACAAACTCGTCTTATCCTAAAAAATTAGTATAACTTGCCCTAAAATTTAATAGAACTATAGTATTTTTACCAAACTTCTATTAAATTTTAGGGCAAATTTATACTAATTTTTTAAGATAAGACGAGTTTGTTCTCCCTTTAGGAAAAACTATACTAATTTTTAGTGAGGTATTTTTCTCAGTGCATAAACAAAAAGTGATATGATATTATCCTACAACAAGACAATAAAAAATAAAGTCCTTTACACATCGCGAAACCCTTCCCTTCTCTTCACCCCAAAGCTCGCAGCAAAAAGCTGGCCCAAAATAAACCGGCAACCGCACTCGATAATTACTCGCATCGGCGCCGAACCCCCGCAGCGAGCCAAGATTAATAAGTGCAAAGGTCTGTTGACAGGAAGTGCGGTGAAAATCCGTCACCGCCTTCCTTAAGCCGGCCAGATCAGGCGGCCGTCTCGGTTACAAGCTCTCTCGCGGGGCGCCCGAGGCGCGCGGGGAGGAAGAAAGATGCTCCGAGGATTTCGCCCCCCCCCCCTACCCTTTCCCGCCCTCGGTCTTTTTATTAGATTTAGCGGTTCGATGCGCAGCTTCCGCGATGATATTGAAAGCGATGGCGATTAACGGACGGCTCCGGGCCGACGCTTCTTGGAGGATTCCCCGTTTTAATATCCGAGGATACTTCGTTCTTTTAATTAAAAAATCGCGTTTTCTTCATTAAGCCGCGAGACACCTCTTTTGCACAGGCGCTTGTTTACTTCGATAGTTTGCTTGGGCAAGTTGGGGCACGGAGAAAAGTGTGTATCTGTAGGGTATAGAGATAAAAAGTGAAAAACCAAAGCCATATGAATTATCAATAAGTTTTAGGAAATGAAGTATGTTAACTTTTCTTGGTACTCTGTGTACTCTTTACTTTTTTCAAATCGTTTAATTACAATATTTCTGTTTTATACTGTAATTTAACTTGGATGAAGGATCTTTTCGAAACAACTAAAATAATATAAAAGTTTTTTTTTTAATTAACGAGTAATTCAATAGGATTATCAAGTTTCGAGTTGGACCTTACGTCCAATTTCAATTTTTTAAACTACTATTGTTATCACTTTATGTCTAGTGATTTTGAGCTGGATGTCTCTTTAGAGCTAATTTCTGAGCGCATTCGTTTATTTTCGGAGTTTTTTTACTTCCATTAAATCTAGATTTTCGTCTAAACTAGTTTTTATTTGATTGTGTATTGGTAATCTGTGTACTTGCTGTTATTTCGACATTAGTATACGATTCCTAGCGAGATGGCCTTCAAGTTTACGTATAAAGCATCTTAATACATCTGTACTTACGAAAATGATGTAGTCAAAATTTTCATAATTATTTTAAATATTTCTTGGATTTTCTGAACGTCGTCAGGTTTAATATATACTTGTCGCCTAAAACTTTGTACATGAGTAAGTCCTTCACTATTTATGGCGGCTCTAACGATTGTTATCAGAGATGCACGTTTAATGTTGAGTTCAGTTACATTAGATAATATTACTCATTTATGGTGCGAAATTAGTGGTGGTCTTAATGTTACTTTTTGTTCTTTTATTAGTATATGTTCGTATTTCTGTTATTTCATTTACCATTTCTTTAGATGAGACCCAAATGCAGATTCTATTGTTGGGATATGCGAGATGCACTTAAAACATTTTCTTTTCCACTATTTGTCCAACTGCACAGGCGTAATTTGTCAAGTCCAATCCTTCCACACAGTCAAGTATAATTCCTTGGTCTCTTTTTATTGGTGTTTGTGTTACTGCTGCATAACTAGTATCATTTGTTGATTCTATCACGAAGGTCGAGATTTCTTTATGCACTAAGTGGTTTCCTGGTGAGGAAGCCATGGTGATCCACTCGTAGTAAATCTAGAGCTGAGCAGCGCCTAGAGTATTGATAAGTACAACTTGTAATATAATACTACGGAGCTGTACTTACCCTTAGAATAAAAATTCCTCTAGAAATCTGGTTCTATGCATTTATCGCTCCCTTTTACGTAATTATTATTTTTTTTTTATTTTCTACGCAGTATTGAAGTTTTTTCAAATAATTTAGAAACTTTTGTAATCCTTCAACTACTCTTTGGTGTACCTATAAAAGTACTTCAAAAAAAAAGAAAAAACGAAATTATCTTTCTCAATATTGCAATTATATCCATAATATATTCACAAATGTTTTTCTCGAAAATGTTGGAGATCAGTTTGGAGTATGATTCCACATCATTCGAAGAATTCGAAGATTTAGATCGATCGCAACTCCTTATTGTAATTCATGTATAT
Source organism: Ormyrus pomaceus (assembly GCA_900474385.1). NCBI lineage: Eukaryota > Metazoa > Arthropoda > Insecta > Hymenoptera > Ormyridae > Ormyrus > Ormyrus pomaceus. The sequence goes on along the minus strand of UCOM01005081.1, from coordinate 3,810 downwards.
AACTATGACCGTATTTTGAATAATACTTCACACGAGCAAGAAATTTGATCCTTAAAGCGAAAAAAGAATCTAGTACTCTAAGCTTCATCACTATTGAAGGTTTGGGTTTCTACAAGCACATGATTTACAAGAAAAATGATACAATTAAGGTTGCAAAGCCAGCCATCATGTGTAGTCGACACTGTGTTTGAATCAGCATCTCCTTATGTAAACAAATTCTTTCAAGTTTTACGGAAAGCTTACGAATCTGGTATTGGTCAAAGACTGTATGAAAGGATAAAGTTAGATGATAAATCCCCTAAAAATCTCATAGAAGTTCAAATTGCTCTTACAAGTGAATTGCTAATTATTTTAGGAATTGGATATTCATTGGCCGCTGCAGCCCTTTTGTCAGAGCGGCTACTTGATAAGTATAAAGCACCGAGTTTTTTCCACAGAGGGCATTCAAGTTTATTTAAAAGAAAAATAAAGTTTGCTGGTAAAGCTCATTAGAAGAATTTGTCGAATAAATTTAAGCTTGTGAATGTTTTATCAAACTAACCTCACGTTGAATTAAGCAAAATATTTGTTATTTGCAATTATAATAATTTCAATTATGCAGGACACAGACAGTGTCTTACTTTGAAGTACACTAATATAAGTCTCATATAAGTCACTCAATCATTTCAATGATGCTGTACTGCAAACCCCCGGCTTGTCGTCATGGATTTTCAATATTATCATTCGTAAATTCACACCGAATTCTCGCGCAGCGCTCACGCGACGCGCAACCGATTAGACAGTGCCGCAAATCATTGCAATAAATTTATTAAACATTAAAAATGAACAACACTCGTACACGGAATTCTAAGGTTCTAGTAGGAAAATCAAGATATCGCAAGGATAAGGGATCGTATGTCTCCAACGCGGAGATTTAGTCATTATAAAATGCGCGAACTCATGAGTACTACAAATCAATTTTTATGGTTCTCGGACTTGGACTCCTCCACCGGTTCGGCGGAGATGTGGAGATCCAGCCGTAAAGGCCTGGATCGTCTTGATCGCTTTCTTTCCGAATGCCTAATACTCTAAACGTGTACAATATTTTCTTTTTAAACGGAAAGTCTAGTCTAATTGAACAATACTTGAATTTAACTTACCCCTTTCGGGAATACAAGGGTACACGCGATGCGGCCGTCTAGTCTCTTCAACGGTTCGCACCAGAGTAGACCGAGTTCGAATATTTTTCAAAAGCACAGTTGAAGCGCACAGTAGTTAACCCTGCTTTTGTAAAGTCCGGCACCCTCTGGTCGCATTACGCGCGTGAAATTCAAAATTGCGTTCGATTGTTACAATATATATATATTTTTAGAAATAAAAAGAGAGAAGAAGACTCTGATGATGATTATAACTTATTGAATACAAAAAGAAAAAATACTTTTATTCACTGCAGCAACCGAATGAACGCACACACTCCATTAAAAATTATTTAGGCAAGCGTAAACATTAAACAAGTCATATATGTGTAAGAAAAAAGAGATGAAAAAAGAATAAAACCGCGTCGTGCGACACACCGCAAGAAAGCGCATACAGAGACGTGCAAGAATTTGTAGCTGAGAAATACTTGCAAATGGAATTAAATAAAAAAATCGGGTTAAAATCCGATAACAATAGAAATTTTGCCTGTATAAAAGGGCGTAATTTCAAGCATTACCAGGAATAATACGTGCAATAAATCTTAATTATATTATATAAATTTGGAGTTGACCAATTTCTTTTAACCTCAGCCCCTCTACCAGTTTCCCTTGCTAAAAAGCTTTCAGTACCTTAGATACACCTTACGGTGGCATCGCGAAGCAGTACGTTACTCGCTGCTAAAAGGGCCTCGTACAGTTTTGTTTTAAGGACCTCGCTTGGGAGAAGGCATGCCTTATAATAACGTTTAATCGGAAATATATATTTCTAAATAATTAATATACGAATTAAAAACAAATCCTCATAGAAAATAATGTGTTGGTAATGCAGATAAGTGCAACAAAAAAATTTTTGTATCCAGATCAATTATACTTTTGTTAAAATTAAAAATTACTTTACTGTAAGGTAAAAATAAAGATAAAAATTAATAAAATTCAAGTTTTCCCTCTGTTAATTTAATTATAGTACAGTCATTTTTCTAATAAAAAAAATGTCAATATTTCCACTCAAACATTTTTTTCCGTGTAATTTTGAAAAAGTCAATACGGCCTTCGCACTATTTTTATTAAGGCGCAAAAAAACAAATGTTTTAAAAAGCAAGCTAATACAGTAAATGCATTGGCATTTAGCTTCCTCTTAACTACGTAATTACAGAATTTTTGAAACTCCATGCACAAAGCTCGATTTTGCGCAAGTTTGAATAAAAATATCGTTCAATACAAGAGCAAAAAGGTGATTTTAACCTGATGTTACCTTTTCACACAATCTTCGTTTTTAAGAAAATTAAATAACAATTTTAAGTAAATTGAATTTTCTCTAGTAATTATTAGCCAAAGAAAAGTCATATTTTTTATTTGATTTGAACTATATTGCTGAAACTAATATAACAATCATAAAATATTAATAATAATAAAACTATGACTACTATGTTATATACCTAATCACGATACCATGCATAACTTAAAATGGTTATAAAACAAAAAATAGTACATGGATTTTAAAAATTATTTTTAATTTTAAAAATGTAGTAAAGGACGAAAAATAAGCTGTCGATCATTGAAAAAGACCAATTATTGAATAAGATACAACTACTCCAAAAATTGAAAAAAATAAATAAAACCTTAATATTTTTTGAATTAATAAGTTTCATAAGCTGAAAAACTGTACAGCTCTAAACATACAAAAGATCTAACTTTTCCCAAAATTTTAATTACCTGAGATCAGACTTTAGTTTGTTGGTCTGATATTAAGGGTACTCTTAGAAAGCGATTCCAAAAAATGTCTATATGTCCGATTTCCCAAAAAACTGCTATTTCAACTGCACTATCTCGCGATTCACTTGGTTAGTGTTCCTGCAGTAGATTTGTACCTTTGAGTGTTTTTACAGATAATGTCAGTGTACTGATACTTCAATTTATATAGTTATAAAATTTGTTTATATAAAAGTTGGAGTGTCTGCTTTGAAGATGAATTACAATATTAATGCCTTTCAAGCTGAGGATGAAGAGTTCTGGAAATTTATGGAGAGAGAATATAAGATCTACCTTTTCCCAAAATTTCAAGTAATTTAAAGCCTTTCTACTCCCGTAATCGTTGGACACAGAAAACTCATTTTTTTCAGTTTTCCGCTTTTTATTCAAAAACTAATTAACAAAATGGCTTTAAATTTTTACAGATTATAGCTATATACATTCTTAATTACCAAGATTTTTTTTAGAGCAGTTGATAATTTAATTTAAGAATTATAAACTTTGTAAAAAAAACACGTTATTATTCAAAACAAAAGAACCATACGAGCTAGGGTAACTTTTTGTTTATGAAATTATAGGTATTCTTATGCTCTTTAAAACGGTCTTTGTTCGATTCAAATATCTCAATCCTATCGTTAAAAAAAAATAAAATAAAATTTTTCAAAAATCGAAAATTGACGATAAAACGCAAACGAATAAGCGAAACAAAAAAAGAATTTTTTGCTGCCATCACAAAAAAAAAATAAGCGGCGAACGATGAAAATTGGTCCTGTAGAAGCTGAGATCCAGATGCATACACACACACACACACACACATACATACATCCATATAGACATTTTTAAAATCCATTTATTCTAATTCCTGACACAATTATATAACACGTTT
>UCOM01005080.1:0-10282 GCA_900474385.1 Ormyrus pomaceus | reverse complement strand
TTCGGCGAACGAAAAGCAACTGCTGCTAGCTTTTATTCCCTCCCTTTACTTTCTGTATTACTATATGGCTGCCGCGGCGGCGGCACCGACAAGTATCGCGGCGACGAGAGTCGGACGACCGCCGAATCAAAGACTCGCTTGCATGTGGAGAAAAGATTGAGTAAATTCGAGCCTATATCTCTTAATTTTTTGCAGTAAAAGTAAGTTAAACAACTGTACATAAATTTATAACAAATACAATATTTTAAAAAGCAAAATTAAATTGCAGATGACTAGTGATCAGTTCAAAGGAACTTTTAATTGCAATGGAAAAGTAAATATCAATGATTGGCAACTAAACAGTTCTAGTTTAATTTTACAAAAAGAATTGGATAATGTATTGAATGAAAAAAGGTCATGCTCAAGTTTTATTTACAAAATTTTTAATTGTGAAATACAAGGAATAAATGTATTGTTGGATCTTAAGCACTTTGTTCGATGTATGGAGTAAGTAATTTTGGATTAAATTTAAGCATTTTAATAAAATTATTCAAATAGAGTTAAAATCATTCTAAACATTAATATTATGAATTCTTTGTTTTAGAGCTAAATTGAAACATCTCAGTAGGCATGAAAAAATAGCAACTTTTGACAAACAGTACTTATCTAATAATGACAGTACAGATTATTTTTTAATGAGGAAAATGGTATGCGAATTTTTATTTTATCTACGTGATTATTTACAATGGTAAGCCTAAAAATTTGTAATGAAAAAGACTATTATTTCGATTCTTATTTTTAATAATATTTTTAGTTTGAAAGAAGATAACTTTTCTATCAAAGATGTAGCTGATGTTGCAGAAAATGATTTTAGCGATTTACTCAGCACTATTCAAAAATTTTTGAAAAGACTGCAGTTTATACCAGATTCTATATTTTTGTATGCTACATCAAATGTTGGCAATAAGGTAAATAATTTTTTATATTTAATTTAAGTATTTTAAAATTGACAAAATTGAAAACAAAATTAATTTTATAGTGTAATCAACCAGAGTACCATTTGTACCATACACACTTGGACTTACGATGGATATTAATTACTTTTATTCATATAAAAAGTAGTTTATGGGAACCCACAAATAATAATTCTGAAGAGTTAGAAAATTGTATATATAAAACAATAGGGGATTTGATTTATATTTCTATGAAAGTATTTGCAATTGTAAGTGTTTCCCTTTGGGTATACATATAACAATAATATCAATAAAAAAAAAAATGAATGATTTTAGGTTCCAACGGCAGATTTAAAAATAAAGGCACCCTTTAGTTGTTCGTGTGTAAGGGAATTATGGATTATGTTACAAATTTATACCGATAAATTATTTGTAAAAAATAAATGTAAGGTGTGTATAAGGTAACATTTTTTTTATTAAGCTAAATTCTTTTTTTGATAGTATACAATTATTTCAGATGTTCTGGTCTTATGTTAATTCTATATTGAGTCAATTATTTTCCAATGAGTGTAGCAAAGAAAATTCTAATTTTGAAGAAAATATAAATTTACCTCATTGCAAAAATCCAGAATTATTTTCCATTTGGCTGATGTATCATTTAACGTTACTATATGGATATAGTTGGAGTGGTGAATATTGCAATGGACCTTCCAGTAGAGTAAACTATGTTTTTTTTATATAAATAACAATATACTTAGTAATTTAATTTATATTTAGAAATGTGAATTTTGTATTTGCAGTTTACAGAGTCACATTCCAATATTGAAGAAGTAGAAAGGATATTAAAAATATTTGTAAATAAAGGTGGTAAAGATGGTGCCAGAGATGAAATTGATGAAGAATTGTGCGTTATGATACCAATGCTTCATGTATTGATTTCTGAATGGTGGATACCGAATGTAAAAATTATTACCATATTATGGGATTGTTTCCACAAAAGATTGGATCAACCATTCTTAATGCAAACTCGAGGTCTTTGGTCTGCAACTACTGAAAAGTATGAAAAATTTATGTAAATTAATTTATTAAATTGTTAATATTAAATCCTGCGTTAGTGACCACGAAAAGTGAAGCTTTTATATATAGATTTTATGGTTGAATTTTTTATGTTTTCATTTTTATTTTAGGAAAATGCCGATGGATATTTTGGATCAAGCTAGAAATAGACTTAAAAGTGAATATGAAATTAGTAACGAGACTAGTTTTGGTTTATTTCTACGTTTATTAGGTATATTAAATTTAATGATGTACACCATTACAAAAATTATTATTTATATCTTTTCTTAAATAATTATTTTAGGAAAATTTTTACAAAAGAATTATAATCATTCCGATTTAAAAATTTGGAATCAAATAAAGGGAAGAATTTATTCGAGATTTTCCCAAAATAAAATTCAAGAATATTCTGAAAGTGGTCTTTATAATTTCATTTCTTTATTTCTGACATTAGCTGTCACTGCAGATACTAATAATGTGGTAAGTTTTAAAAATGTTTATTGAAATTAACTTGATATTCACTAAATATTTGTTATTAGTGTTCAGCTATGATGAATTTATTACCATCAGTACTTCAATGGAATGATTCTACTAGTGGTAAGAAATTTTGCCTAATTTGGAAGAGCAAGCTCATTGTTTTAATATTGTACAATGAGCAAAAATTATGTTTCAAGGATTTAGCAGAAAGTTTTACGGAAACGGTAATTAAAAAAAAAGTTTTTGAAAAAATATGGTTTGTGTGTTGTGCCTGTAAATTTTTTTACAATACTTTAAGAAATTACATAATTCTTTATATTAATTAGGCTAATGCGATAAGTTGTCGAAAAGATGAATTTTCTCGCTCGATGATGATATGGTTTATTGATGTTTTACGGATTATATTATTACAAAGTGAAGATTTTGGACGATATGAATATGCTTTTCTCGGAGGATGGATAGATCGGTATCTTTTAGAATCTGCTCCTAACAGAGTAGAGGTCTTAACAAGTACTCTTCTAAAAGTTTTTGAAAAATGTAATGATCTTCAAAATTTTAATACTACAGGTAACATTTTTTACATTAAAAATTTCTTGAAATATATATTTTACATATTGATTAATTATGTAAATCTTGGTGCAATCGTATATTTTTTATTTTAGGGAGTACTGCAATGATTAATTCGTTGTGGAATCATGTTGCTAGCAGAGTCCGTCAAATGGTTACTAATTGCGATTTAAACACAGATTTTTACGAAAATCCTACAAAATTGGCTGTAGAATTTACACTAGAAGCATGTCGTGATCCATTTACAGCTAAAAAATACAGACATACACCAGTGTCACTTTTTCAGCATTTTACTACATCTATAATAATTAAAGATATAAGGTAATTAAAATTGCTTCATTAGATGTTTCTTCAGTACAATTTTTATAGCTTAATAATTCTTAATAATTCTTTTAGAATAACGCGCTTATATTTAACGTTGATTTTACAAAATGATACAGCTTTGAAAACTTTGAAAAAAGAAATGAATAATTTTAATATACTTTGCATTCAGGTAAATTTTAATTATCATTTAATTAATTATTTAATTACCACTTACTTTGCTTTCTTAAAACATATTGAATTTAGACGTATTTTATAGGCGTGGGTAAAATGTAATATATTAAATTGTGAGAATAATACCGAAACAAATTTTCTCAAGAATTATATTGTTAATTTGACTGAGATTAAAGATATTTTTAATTCAGAAATTGATGTTCATGAATTTCTTCAAAGTAATGAAGCCATTATTACTTTTTTAATGGTCATTGCAAGGAAAAGATCCTTAATAAGGGTAAATCCTATTGAATTTCTCTTTACTAATGTATAATCATTTTTTAAAATACTTTTATCTTTTAAATTTTAGTCAGAACAACAGATTATTTCTTTTGATAATTTGTGTAGGCAGTTTTTTCATAATCTCGATAAATGGACTCTTCAACTTATAAATGAAGAGAACAAGGAAACAAAATTGTCCATTTGGATTTATAGATGTATTGGAGCTGTTATTTTTTATTGCTCGCCGATATTATACATAAAGGTATGTATTATATACATTTAGGTTTATTACAAGATATCAAATAATTGTCAAAAGTCTTAATAATTCTTAATGATTTTTTTCAGAATCAACCATCCAATATGTTAAGAACTTTAATTAACAAAATCGCTTTACCCTCTGAACAATCTAGTCAATTATATCTCATGCAGTTAACACAAAGAATTTTTTCAATGATTATTTTAGGTATTGACAATTTAAATATAAAATCAGATATTTTTCTACAAACTTTGATGAGAGAACTTTTTGAGAGGTATCTTCCGCTACTTATAACAGTAGAAACGAGTACTGGAAATTCATTTAAAGTATCAGACAGTCTTTCAAAGTGCTTTTTAGAGGCCAAACCTAATTTCGTCCGTTCAATATTTGATATGTTAGGCTGTAATTTTATCATTGTACCTGGTGGTAATTCTACACATAAACATTGTTACTTGGTATGACTAAAAGTATTATACTGTGAAATTGCTAGGAATGTGATACATAAGTATGTTTAAATTTTTATATGAACATAATTAAAACTAGTTATCTATTATAGGTAATGCTGCTTTTGAGGAATTTAATAAAAAGTGGTACAATATATTCTATTGATGTTATTGATTTAGTGATTTCCAGTTGTATACCATTAACTCTTAATTGCTATATGAAGGTTCATGATCTCCATCCACATAAACAACAAACAATTGATCTTTTGAATGATATTTCAGTAAATCAATACTACAAAGAAAATCCTAAAATAAAGTAAGTTTAATTTTTATATATAATTTTTTTTCTTAATAGATTTCTATTTCATTTGTCGTTTCTTTTAGAGAAAAATTGAATGAAGTTCTTTGGAGCGCCTTAAACAAACACATTCAAATAAATTCAAAAACCTGTTTTGAATTCTTAAGTGCAACTTTTAAAGTTAGTACGGAGATTTTTAAATACCTGTATTCTCGAATTGAGCAGATTGTAACTGATTGTGAAAAAAATAAGCGGCCGAACGCAGCGGCCTTGAGGTAGAATAAGCATTTATTTAGTTTCATATAGTAAGTAGGCTATATTTCTTATTCACATATAAATGACAGGTATTTATCTTTTTTACAGATATTCTTTAAATAGTACAAAAAGAAGTGTAGAACTCCTGAAATCAAAAGTTTAAGAGATTTGCCACTACGGAAAGATATAATTTTAACAATCATTTGAAGAGAATTGCACTTTTTAATGCAATTAAGAATGTAAAATTTATTTATCGCAGATGTATATATATATATAATTCAATTTATACATATATATTGCCAATTAAGAATTGTTTACGGCTGATTTTCGATGACTATGTCGAGAACGATGATTTTTTGGCGTTGCCGTCGAAGCTGAGTGTGAAGGCATGGGTCATTTAATGAAGTCGAGATGCGATACTGCAGTTCGGACTGTCGTACGCAATGACGGTTCCATATTGCTATTCATTAACGAATCAAGTCTTTCGATATAGGAATCAATATTTTGTAGCGTTGCTCCTTCGTGCGTGTCTAAAAAAATAATATAAATAGAATTTGTGTACCCGCAATATTTACTTAAAATAAACTGTATTATGTTTAATTCTAAACAAATTATTGTGTTTTGATTGATTGTGGACGTGCACGTTTGTGCTATATTTTGTAAAATTAAAAAAAAAAATAAAAATTGTTTTCGAATTTTAAAAATTTACCTGTTAGTGGTACACTTGCCAGACCTAAGGCCAAATGAGTTCTTAATGTATCTAAATGTTGCAAAAGTGCTTCATTAGTTTGTTTTTGATGATTTGTGTCAGTCTCTAATCGGTTTACAGCTGCATGTAAACTATCTACATGTCGTTGCAAAACAGCATTTTGTGATTCATAATCTGTAGTTGATTTACGTAACTGTCTTAACTCTGATTCACATGCTAGATTAACAAGTAATTGTGATTTTTTATTAGAATCGAAATTATTTAAATAAAATTTAAATTATATGCGCCAAGAGTACCTTTATTGTGTTCTAAAAATTCTTCTGTAAAGATTGGAATATCGTATGTACCATTCTCCTTTGTTTTATCTTTACTTTTTTCCTTTTTGTCTTCCTTTTGTCGAGATTCCTAAAATTTAATATTCATATAAGATTAATGATAAATTAATATAAAAATGTTTTTATTACAAAAATATTTTTCAATAATTCTTACATTAGTTTCAGTGGAATTACTAGTACTTGCGCTATTATTGTCAGTTCCATTTCTCTCTTTCTCTTTTTTGAGTTCATTTTTCTTTTCAGCAGATTGTTTTTCTAAAAATAATCTATAAGCATCAGTTTGCTTATAATCATTGAATTCTCTATTATAGCGTTCTTTATCTTGCTCTGCAGCATCTAAGTATTGCTAAAAACTCAATTGTGATTTTGAAAAAAATCTAAAATTATTTTTGTAAATATATAAATAAAATTATTTTACCTGTTTTTGATCTGCTGGTAATACATTCCATTCTGCAGCCAATTGCTTTGTGATTTCTGAAAATGGCATAGTGGGATTCTCACTTCTTACTTTTTCTCTTCGATCATTGAGAAACCTTTAAAATGCATGAATAAAATTATTAAATTTATATAAATTATTAAACAATATTTATATAAAAACTATTTTTTTTTATTTATTATTTTTACCAAAAGTTTTCTATTTTTAATAGAAATAAAAATACTTTACCTAAAATAACCAGTAAGAGGTTGTTTAGGAGCTTTAGAATCTCTTAATAATTTTTTTCTTTTCTTTGATTTACCAGTTGAACTATTCTCATTTGAAGTACTGGCTCCCTTTTTAGGTGTACTATTTTCTTTTACAGGTGAATTATTTTCTTTTACAGGTGTTTTATTTTCTTTTACAGGTATCTTATTTTCTTTGATAGGTGTCTTGTCTTCTTTCAGAGGTGGAGGTTCTTTTTCCACTATGATAGGCATCTTGCTACCTACTAAATTATTAATGGTTACTACATATTACAAAATAAAAATTTGATTATTAGCAGAGAATAAATCAACACTTACTTGACAGATCTAATCCACCATTTAAATTAGAATGTGATGGTCCACTATTGTTTTCATTAATACTATCAGCAGACGCATTTTCATTCATTTTGTACGAAATATATATCACAAATGCACACGATTTTTAAAAAGTAATTAAATTTTTCATCTAAAACTAATATCACTTGGAGTATTTTACAGGTGCGATTAAAAATAAAATATTAGCTACTATGATTTAATATGAGATTTCATAAGGTCACTGTACAAAAAGGTATCTTCTTCTAAAATAAATAAATTAAATTTATACAAAATATTTAATAGCAGCAATAAAAGTACAAAAATGCAAAATTTATTGGTTAGGATCTCTTACGGGAGAAAGCGTACCTATATAGTATGGCTCTAATAGTAAACCATGTTTTAAGTTCGTTTATATTCGGTAACATTCGGTTATCATCCAATGGAAGAAAAGAAAACAAAACGGCATACAAAATTGAATCCAACAATGAAATAATAGGTATATGAAACAAATGAAAGTTTATTATATATTTTTTATCGCTGTATTTGCAAAAAAATAATAAATTATAAATATTAAATATATAAATATAAAAATATTTAATCTGAAAAAAAGTACTATGAAGAAATCCGTTTGTCTAAATGCAAGTTCTGCTTAATCATTTTATAATCAAATCATGAGCGAGCATGAGTGATATGATATATAGAAATTATAGAAATATATATATAAATATAAAGTTTTCAATAACAAATTATGCTTTTATAAATTCTTTAACAATTTTCTTCGCTTATACCTAAATATGTATACATTTTTCAGTAGTATTTAAAAAAAACTATAATTTTTTTTGTAAATATAAAATATTATTAAAGAATTCTGAAATTGTAGTCTAAATGAAAGATTAATAACTGAAATTTTATAAAAATGATCGCAATTAAAAGCTTTTATACTGCAGGTAAATTTTCAGATCGTTCAATTTCGATCGAGTCATTATGAAACTCTGCCTTTATATACCTATATATGCAATATGGTTTAAAAGCTAGGTTTAGCGCGCGCGGTAAAGTTTTCGATTGCGAATAATGCCGGTATCAAGTGTTGTTTTTCACGATTTATATCTAAATGCTTTATTGGTCAATGTTTTTAGCTAAAATTTTTTCTTATTTATAAGAAGGATAAAGAAAGTTAAAGTTTTGTTTACTGAAATTGGAAAAAATTGCTTTTAATTTCAAAATATTTCGAACCATAAACAATTTTGCTATTTCCGGTGTCTGAAGTTTGTGATAAAATTAAGTAAATAAAACTGAAGAAAAAGTTGTTGAAAGATTTTAATTTGTCTTTGAATGATAAGTATTGCCATTATTGAAGTATTCAATATGCGTAATTAAAAATTTGTAAAAAGTGCTATGAGAAAACTTAACCTACAAATATATATCATAAATAAATGAATGAAATGTTATTTCTGGTTTAAAAAAAAGCATAATTACACCTACTGTATTACTTAAAAACTAAACATGGAAGTTGACGAGTCTTCGCAACCAGTAGATTCGGAATCAAACAGTGATACCAGGTATTCAATGCTTTTTTAGCAAAATAAAATTTAAAAATATTTTAAAAACTTTTATTATTTCTTCTAGTTCTAATTATGAACGTCAGATATGGACATTCATAAACAATACAATTATATCACTTTTTTCATCACTTCATGATGAAAACTCTATGAATGATGGCACAGAAGAAAGCTTACTTCAACTATTTGATACTTTATTAAATAGGTTTCATACTTTAAATATATTAATGCCACAAATGACAAATGGTCCCATACCTGTTGATATACAAAAACGATATACTGGTAAATATAAATTTAAGCAAAATACTTTAAAAAATATATTTTTATTTCAAACAACATATATTTTACAGCCTTTACAACATGGCTGTTTGGAGCAATGTTTTATTTAATAAATGTACCTGTGAGTACTATGACACTGAAAAAAATTATTGATGTTCAAGTATGCATGGTGAGAATTTTATCTCGTACAAATTTTGAAATGCATCAACATATAACTGCTGAATATTTAAATATTCTTGATGGTGAGATAACCATTTTACATTGACCTAATAAGCTTTGATTTCTTAAAACATTTGCAATTTTTTAAATTATTATATAATTGTGCAGAATTATTATCCTATAATATGCAACATAAAAATACCAAGGATTTAGAGTTGAATAAATTTCAAGCTGATGAAAATGCTATTGAGTACTTACAACTTTCCCCGTTTCCAATGAAAATTAAATGTGAAAATGTATCATTATTTCAAAAATCTATTTTGAAGGTATGAAACTTAAAGTTTTCAGTAATTATTTAGCATAATTTAAATTTTAAAATATGTTTTAGATTATATTGGAGTCAGATGTTTCTGTATGGCCCAAAAATAGTTTGAAAGGTCAGCTTTTAGATATTTTAATATATTCTGATCCTGATGTAAAACTTGCTGCATTACAGATATGCATTGAAATGTTTGATTATCACTTGTTAAATGATAGTGTAAGTAATTAAAATTATCTTCAAATTAAATTAAAAATAATATTAAAAATAATTTTTAATTTGATTTTTGCAGGAGTTGCAAAATATGGTATTGTATGCAAGTGAAATAATAAAATCTTTAACAAACTGGGTTGAAAAAGGATTAATTACCGCAAAAACACGTCAAGAACATGCTATATGTTTAAAGAAACTGGTATCTGTTATTGATAGTCCAAATAATATAAATTTTTATTTGTAAATTATATATATTTCTTTAGCATTTTATGAAGGTTCTTGCATGTTTTATTATTTATGAACTAAAAAATAATGTGACAGAAGTTATCTCAAATGACAGTATTCAAAGAAGCAAATTATGGATTGCTTTGAAAGAGGATTTTTATAAAAATTTACAATTAGAAAAATATGAAGAAACTTTGAATTTTTTGAAATTAATTAACATTCTAGATTTTCGGCTAGCTGAAAGTAATATTTCAGTTAATTTACTAGATACTGATGTTGCTGATATAGAGTCTCAATTTTTAAAAACATTATCTAGGAATAATTATAAGCAAAATAAATTAGTTTTTGAAAATTTTTGTCAACTGATTTCATTAAGAGAGGTAAACAAATTTGAAATTCAAAAGATGCTGCTTTTACCATGGTTTGATGCAAATGCCCTACCAGCAAA
>UCOM01005079.1:0-10276 GCA_900474385.1 Ormyrus pomaceus | reverse complement strand
TGGGGACCAAGGCCTTCCTTTTTGTACATAATTTGTATCAATTTATGTAGAATCATTTTTGAATACAGCCGTTATATGCAACTTGTATTTAAGTTGAACAAATTTTTTTCACGTGGTTAACGTTATATCTGCTAGCGTACTCCCAGATTAATTAAATTCTGAATTAAGTTATTTATGAATAGCTCTATATTATTAGAATGCTTATAAATATTTTAAAAAAAATTTATTTTCGACATTATTTTTATTTTAATTGATTATATTACTCATCTAACCCCTCTCGCGGAAACTTCAATAACTGTGAAATCTAAAACTGAGCGCACGCTTATAAAAAAATGTTTTACGAAATATTACAATCCAAAATAAGGATTAAATAAATTCGTTTATTATATTAATCATTTTAATCAATTTTTCTCGATTCACGAATGCAGCACATTTTTTCATAAGAAATCTCTGGATTCCCGATATTCCGATAAACAAGCCAAACCAACCAGAACCCTCTAACGCCAAAAACTTAATCGCTCTTTAAACCCGAGCGTAACAGAGCTCCGCTTCGCCCAAATACATCTCGCATCCGATAATACTTAAAATTAGTCTCACATCCGTCGCTCTCTGTTACCCGGGCATTAATAAACAATAGGGTTTCGGCTTCGGTCAACAAAATCGCGTCGGGGCCGCGAGTGCGACGAGGGCAATCGCGCGCGAGAGAGGGCCCGGCTCCTCAATCGAATCAATCGGTTACATATACGGAGAGCGCGCGCGCGCGCTGCCGGCCGTACAATTTCCAGGAGAGCGGGCAAATTGCATTTCGACCGGGCAAACCCTCGGGCGCGCGACGACGTCCAATATTTGGACTGGGCCCTGGGTGGCGGCTCGCGGTGTATGTCCACTGCCGGGGCGGCTCTCTCGCTGCGGCCGGCATCTTGGTGTCATCGGGCGGAGCTGTTTATATACGCTGCGATGAGAAGCGGTTTTTTTTTTTTTTTGGACAGGGCTTTTTTATTTTGGGAAAATAATTTATTTATGTTTTAATTGTAATTATTACTTAATTATTATTTTATTATTTAATTACTTAACGACATTTTTAGTTTTATAGCTATGAGAATTAAAAAGTTTCTTACATTTATTTATCTTTTAAATATTCTTAAATAAAGCTTCTCTGGTAAAAATTAATAAATTTTAAAATGTTTCAATATTCTTTCGTAAAATTATACTAGTAACCTACTTGCTTACAAGATACTTACTACGTTATTTCGCTTAATCTTACTCAACAAATTGTGGCAACGTTACACAGTAACATAACTCGACAAGATCTCGAACTGCCAAACAAACCCACCATCCGCGAACTTTCCGCATTTGCATCGCGCCTTGAAAAAAAAAAAAAAAAAAAAAGAAATTCATCTCGACCACACGCACGTCCAAAAGCGGCGCTCACATCTTTCCCGCAGCCGCGCTCGGCGCACCCTTAAAAACGTCGTAATTCACGTTTAAGAAGGGGATTGGCCGAGGCGCGCATCCGCCGCCTCGCGCTCGCGGGACTATTTATGTAAAGCGGCGGTTTCTTCCGGCGGCGGCGCGCGCGACTCGTTTTCCAACCCCTTTATATTTCCGGCGTTTTGTGCGCGCCGCCGCCGCCGCCGCCGCGACTCGTTCTCTCGCGGGATATAGCTGCAGCTGCGTGGACTTTGCGCGCGGGAATAATATTTCGAGCCCGTGTCCCCCCGGCTTGTGTGTTGGATAGTTTTTCGAATTTACCGCCGAGATCCGCGAAAGCGGGACCTTAAATTTCGCGGAGATACGAGCGAGTGCCCTTTGTAATCGAGGAGGGATGATGCTAAGGATGTTTGGACGAGAGCTAATTTTTAAACACGGAGAAAAATGTTTAAGAAAAATTACTATACTCGCAGGTAAATAGAGGGCAGTCTTTCAATTAGGGTAAAAAATTACTATACTTTACATTAAAATTTACTATACGCTTAGTAATTTTTGCTAAACTTTTAATAAAAATTATTAAAAATATAACAAAAATTAATATAATAAAGTATAGTAATTTTTTACCCTAATTGAAAGACTGTTCTCTCGGTGTATTAGAATGGTGATGCAAGTTTATATAAAAGTCATGCTGATTTGTAACTTTTTATTCTAAAAGTGTAAGGTTATAACTATAGAATTATTTGATTGACGTTATGTCAATGCAAATGAAATCTATGTGCTGATATAGTGTTGATTTTAATTTGAGCTCTCAATTTCGACAATTTAAGCTCCATTAATGCCGAGCATTTTGATTGATGAACAGTATCATTTAAAATTGAATGCTTTTTGATAGCTTTTGATGGTTGATCAGCGATAAAAATAAAATTAACAAGGATTAACGTCTTTCATAAAAAGCTTTGAAAAGAGCACAATATTCATCCAAAAAATATAACTAAAATATTTCTGTACGATTGAAAGGGCCAAACTCGATTTTTCTCTGAATAAATAAAAGTATTCCACGCACCAGAAAGTATTTTAAAAAAATTCTTTACGTTCCCGCAGAAAATCTATGCAGATTTTTTCGCAACTCTTTCGGGTTACAACAACATTTCCATAGAAATCTGAATACCCAACGAAAAAAATGTTACTCCCTCTATTTGCTGCCCTCCGCGAAATTCACGCGACCCGCACCTCCGCAAGCACACAGCAGCTCTCTTTCTCTCTCTCTCTCGACATCGAAGCAGAAAGAAGAAGGAACGAGAGAGGAAAACGCGAATGCGTGCCAGAGAGCGCCGGGCGTCATATTCATTAGCGGTCCAATTAGCAGAACAAACCCCTCCGTCCTCGAGGTCCTCATCGCCTCTCCGCGCCGCGCCGAGCGTTAATGGCTTCGTAGCGACGCGCCTCCCGCTCGCGCTTTTTACGGCCCTTCTCCCGCCTCGGTTTTTTTTTCTCTCCCGCGGATTTTCGGCTTGTGTTCTCTCCGCGTGCAAGCGCGATTCCACTTTTCAGCTTTATTCGACGAAAGTCGAACGGCAATTTGCGTAATTGACTCGAGTGTTGTTTTTGTTGCTGCTGCTGCTATTGCTGCTGCAGCCCCGCCGACGCTGTTTGTATGAGCGCGAGGGCAGGAGTAATTTACAACGGCTCGGACGATAACTGTTACGGCCGCCCGGGAAAATTTACCACCCGCGAGCTTTTTTATGGCCGCGCGGATATTTGGAAGTGCGGTTGAGACTTAAGCGGCGCTGGTTTTTTTTTTTTTTTTTTTTTTTTGTGTACTGGGATCGACTCTTTTTGTAAACTAGGAGGCTTGGTTTTCTGAAGCGATTTACGATGACTATTGGAGGACAAGTTCAACAATTATAGTTGATTGCGGAGACGTTAATTGCGTGGAATGAAGATTGGAAAATAATCAGAAAATTTATTCAAGCTTTATTAAAGGTAATTGGTCTTCTCAATAGTTTCTAATTAAAGGCATCTAATTACTTCATTCATTTTCATGTACCGTTGTATAAGCGACTGCATTGCACAAGCAGCGTTTTAGCTTTATTTGCATATACTATCCGTGTAATAACTTAAACCATATTATAATAAACCCTTCCTGCAAATTTATATTTACGCTTGCAATGTAATTTAAAAGAATTAAAAAATTCCCGTTAACCCCCCCCCCCCCCCCCTACTCGCTAAATACGCAATTATTTCTGGCGCATTAGCTTATAAGCGTGCCGCGACCGATGAGCAGTTCGGTCACGAGACTCGAACGGACGGGGATCACGAGGATATAACCGCCGAATAAACTTCAGTCGTAATATTTGCCGACATCAGTTATTCCTATACGGTAATTCTCGCAAATTAAGTTTTGCCCAGGGATGAAGTGGAGAAAATTGCCCGGCGCGCGGAGCTCTCGGCGTGATTCGAGTCCATCGCCGACTCGCAGATTATGCCATTAGGCAAAGATGATTGCCGGGATATGGATATTAAACGTCACTATTGCGTGTATCGTTCGAATGAGGAGGACAGGCGCGAGGGACGGGCTAACGAACGGGACAATGCCGAGGATCCTTTAGGCGAGTACGATCGAGTGAAAAGTCAAATCCAATTTTGCTGAGTTAGACGTAACGTTGACTAATTTGACGATTAAAATTACGTTCTCTCAGTTATGATATATTTTAATTTTTGGAATAAATTAGCATACTTTTATTTACTTCGTCCGCAATTCTTACAGTCATTATAACCTGCTATTACTTCAACCTCGCATTATTATTGATTTATCAAATATTCTAATTTCTTAAGCAAAGCGTCGATCCCTAAACCGACCTAAAGCCGCGCGCGAGAAAATTAATACATGCAGCCTTATGAATCCATAATCTTGGCCCCGTCGCCTTTGCCTAATAGAATCAAACTCCATTTCGCCGGGCGAATCGATGAAAACGACACGGCGAAATAGATTATTATTCATAGCCGTTAGTGCGCTCCGCTGTAATTTCATTACCCCGTCAAAGTTCGAAAATCGAAGAGGGGGAGGCCTGTGCAGTGCGGCGGTCGCCCCTATACTACACTCCTCCAGATCCTCCGGAGGATGCGGACGCACACGCGCGTCTCCACGTCCCGAGGAGCTGATGCATTAGCGGGGCCGCAGATAACCCGCGATCTCTCTCTCTCTCTCTCTCTCTCTCTCTCGCGCGCGCGCGTCTACGTCGTCTTCGGGGTTATGCGCGCCGAGCTAAATCCACGAGGGACGAGAGGAGAGAGAGAGGCGAATTAATTTATGCCTCGCGAGCCGCCAGATAGCGGGGGTATTAATGTTCGACTGTTCGTTAATCAGGCGAGGCGAGCGGCTTATTTTCCTTTTTTTTTTTTTGAGGGAGAGAGGATGCGCTTTTCGAGATTGCGAGATGCCAGGGGAAAATTGAAGAATTTACGGCGACGCCTTGACGCGGCCGCGAGATAATTGTTTTTGATTTATGCCAAGAGGGATAGTTTAAGGTCGAGCTGCTTGCTATTGAATGCGCCGAGATTTATCGGGGAGCTTGGCGGAAAAATTGGTTGCAGTGCTTTTCGGCGGTGATTTTTGAAATTTCATCGCGGTAATATAATCGATTGATTTCGATATGCGTTTGACGTAATTTATTAAATTGCAGCGTGCGTATTTAATTACCATTTTATTTGAAGAGTTGAGAAGTATCTGAACTGACTCACTTTTATAACATTCAAATGAAATTCTCCACCTTGATTAAATAAAAGAAAAGCGTGTAAAAGAAAAGCGACTATCAACTCGCGGCGACAAAAGGCAGCAGCTGCTGCACCAATGTTATTTCATGCAAAAAGATGCAGCGAGCAAACAGTCGAATTCAAAGACACGAGAACTCACATTCGACTCGATTAATAGGCCGCGTCAATCGGTCATTCACGCGACGCTTCTCGCAGCTATTCGCCTCACTTAATTCAGATTCAGCGCGCGACGACCCTCGACTCCGCGCTTTTTCTCTCTTCTAACGTATAAAAGATAATTAATATTCACTTTCAAGTGCACCCCAGAGGCAGTACATTTAAAAAGCAAAAAAGACCCAACAGACCCGCAGAGCAAAAAGGAATCGGGCGAATGGCGCCTCAAAGAACGCCTTTTGTAGGACCTCTTTCCCGCAGCGGCGCAATTGCGATTACCATTGCTTTTTGTCCCCTTTCACGCTCCGGTCGACGAGGAAGGTGCGGCACACGCGTTTGCGTTTATATATCTCTGCTTTTTTTTCAGGTTCGTCGCGCTAAAACGAAAGACGCGCGGTTGCGGCTCTCATTTTCGCGCGATATTCCCGCTTCCGCGGGCTTTTTTCTTTCGACGCACGAACGAGCGGAAAGCGCGCGAAGTCGCGCTTTAATTATCATCTCGTTTATTTCGAGGGCATTTTACTTCGTCGCGCCCCGACAAGGGGGCACAAATGAGCCGAGGACCGGATTGAATGAGCATTCATTATGATTTCGTCGACGGAATTGGAAAGGTATTTATGACGGAAGGAGACGCGCAGGAGAGAGAGAGACGGACTTTAAGTACGCCCGGGGATGAAGTGTATTATTGAGGAGAGATTCGTCGGGATGAAGAGTCAATTATATGCGAGTGCTGCTCGGTGCAATTAAATTTTATTTTTAGCTGCAGTTTTATTTAGTTTTTTTTTTTAATGTGTCTCAAAAGGAACACTGCATTATTTTGAAGTTTAAATTTACGTTCAAATCCGGTGGTATATTTTGCAAATATTCATTTTTCTATAATTTGGGTGTTTTTATAAAATATTGACGAGACGATGAAAATTTTTCGAAATTTAAAAGGGCTTGAATTAAAAATGTAAAATTGAAATACGTTAAAAATATTATTTTAATAACATCAGCTTTTAATAATTATTAATCTTGTCGGTATTTCAAAAATGAACTATACAAAAGCGCTCATTATTATTCATGCAACTGCACAGCAGTCACAAACGAGGCTAAAAGAAAAATAAAGATAATAAAATCCTGATCACGGTTTAAAATCTGCTAAATAATCTCACATTAAAATCTCGAGCCATTAAAACGCAAATCCCTTATCAATCACTTTCCTCGGCAACTCTACAACTGCAGCGGCGGCGGCGGCGGCGGTTAATCCACTCTGTCGCTCGTTAACGAACAATCGGAGAGCGTAACGTGCGGCTTATTTGCGAAGCGACACAGAAAATTGCGTTTCGTCGGGACGTCGGCCAGACGATAAAGAAAACAGAGAGAGAGAGAGAGAGGGAGAGAGAGATAGAGGAGGACAACGCAGGGCAAACAACGGCGACGAATCATCCACGTCGGACGGTGGCGAACCGCGAAATCCGGCGGCCTGCTGCCCTTTGTGCCCCCGGCTTCCTCTCTCTCTCTCTCTCTCTCTCTCTCTCTCGGGGGCGTTGCGCTGTAATAGAATAAATATTCATTAGGATAATTAGGGGAGCGGGCGCGTGCGCAAGTACCGCGCATTTGTCTGTGTGCGCGAGGCTAGACCAACTTGAACTTGGCGGTCTCGGGGCGCTTTTTGGTCGGGACTCTCGAGCGAGGTACAGGCCAATGTGCCCGCCGCCGCATGCTAGCTCTGCTCCGCCGGCGAACTTTGACCTATTGTTCGGTTCGAGATAAAGCTCTCTCTCTCTCTCTCTCTCTCTCTCGGCGAGAGGATTGTTGCTATTGAATTATTTCCTCGGTGTCTTCGGGATTGATTTAATTAATGGCAGCTCCATTTGGGAGGTCCCTTTGTGCCGGGGCGAATTTCGACTGGAAATCTTGCGGTGGTTGCGGTTCTTACCGAATTTAAATGTAAAATTAAGCCTCGATTGAACTGACCGGTTTTTGTATGAAATTGTGCATTTTTCAATGAACTGATGATCATAAAGTTTGATGTCACATATTCCTATGAAGACTATTAAATTGATAGAATAATTAATAAATTTGAGATACGTTTAAAAGAAAATGCAATTTATTCTCAGAAACTTATAATTATTAAACCAAATCATGTTTCTTTCATTCAACAAATCTTCACTTTGTTCGACCGCAATTAAATAGTAAAATCAACTTTGCTAATTCGTGACTATGAAAATTATTAAATTGATTATCGGCAAAATTATAAAGTATATCTGAATAATAAAACACTCAGCATAAAATATCCGATAACAAGCCCGAAAACTCCGCGCTCGAAGCCGCGGCAAAAAAATTCGACAAACTTAATTCAATCTCCGAAGCTCTGAACTTTCGCCGAGGTGCGTAATCGAAAAATTTTTCACCGCGGGCAAAGCCGTGTAAAAATGGAAAAGAAGAAAGAGGCCGAATCGCGAGCTCCCGACGCGCGCTCGGAAAGAGAGCCGAAACGGAAAAAAGAAGAGAGCGCGCGAGAAGGGAAGAAGGCTGGAGAGTCCCCGAGACGCAGCGGCGGGCAAGGAAGCGAGGATAGTAATCCTATCACGTGCTTTTGCAAGCCCATAAATCATCGACCGAGAGAGCCGCGCCGCGACGGGAAAGATGTCTCGACAGGGAAGAATTTCATAACTTCTTAATTGCACATACCGAGTGATAGCGCCGAGAGCGCGGACTCATTTACATTTATATATAGCATTCCGATAGCGCGAGGAGTCGAGTGCAGCGCAGCTCTCCCCCCCGTCGGGGATCTCTATTTTTCTCGGCGACGACGACGACGACGCTCCCATTAAACGACTTTTTCCACGGGGGGGCGACTTAGCGGCTTCTTATATATATATATATACCTTCCCGCCGCTGCAGCCATCGATCGCGCGGGGCCTTCTCTCTTTTCTCGCTCCTTTCGTGCTGATTTTCGTACTTTGGCTCGCGAGATTCGATAATGGAATGCCTCTGAATTTCCTGTTTAAAATTGCTTTTTTTTCGCCTCTGTTCCGCGAGCTCCGAGGGCCGAGGCTTTTTAGCCTTCGTTTAGATTGCGAAACATTCGTATTGTTCGAATTAAAGCCTACTTTTGCGTTCCTGCAGACGAGAAACGATAATTGATCTGGTCAATAAATTGTATTTGATTAGGCTAATTTTGAAATAAGTGACGAAACTTTTTGAATTAATTTTCTAAAGTTTTTACTTTAGTTAGTTTACTAAAATACATTATTTACATTGCAAAAATATTTTTATAAAATAAATCGAGTAACTCGCATCGTTGCTTATTTTAATTTTTGTATTTTCAAATAGTGAAAATTCATTGCATCCATAATATATTTTACGCAATTCTTTCGTAAACCGTATCAGTTAAAAGCAACCCCTGAAAGCGGGAACAAATGCTTCGTCGTTTTCAACTTTTGAATTTCAGCGCTTGGCAATTAAATGAATAATTCGGATGGAAAGGTCGACGGTTTTCTCGTTAAATGCGGAATGACCAACTGTTTTCACATACCTCCCCTCTGCTTTTTCTGCCTTTGTAACAGCAATTAGTTTGCCTCTGCCTTCTATTAAAATTAAAAAAAAAAATAATAATAATAAACCTGGGCAATTATTTCATATTTTTAGTGGGCTTCGCTCACAATTAAAAGTAATCTGGTTTTCCTGGGTACGAAATTTTTATCGCTGCTACTTAATTTACTTTTCAGCAAAAAAAAAAAAAAAAAAAGAATTCAATCATTTATTCTTTGTACAACGTAAAGTACAGAAAATTTGGAGGACGAACTTTTCCCGTGATATTAAAAGATTTTTCATCCGAAACTTTCAATGCCCTCAAGCGTTTAAGTACTGCGTTTCCCTTTGGCGGTGCAAAAATTAGGAAACTTTGTTAATTTGAAGAAAAGTTGAAGGAAATATTAACGTTGCAAAAAAAAGGGCAGATTTAAAGTTGACGGCACTTAACAGATTTTTAACGTAACAATTTCACACGGGAAACACTTTATTCAACGTTTCTTTTATCGCATTTTAGTTAAAATGTTATGCAGTGCAGATCTACTCAACACTTTCTTATTACAGACATCTTAGTTCAGTCAAGTTTTTTTTTTTTATTTATAGGCGCGCAATTTACAAAATTACTATGCATGAATTCCGCAACTAATCACGAATGTTTGTAAAACTATACCCGAACGCAAACGCGCTCAAAGTGAATCCCCGCCGTCCGTATTTACCACCGCGAAAATAAGACTCCCAAAGAGCGCGTAAGCCTTAATGCCAGTTAATGCCGATCATACAAGATAAACGTTCAGGTTTCCAAGGGGCGGCCGTTCCTGCAAAGCGAAATTGTCCACAGCGCTCAAAGCAAATCGACGCCGCCGTTAATTTTTAGCCTCCGAGAGAAAATCTCACCCGATCCCCGCAATCCGGAGCGGCGCAAAAGAGCTTTCCCCGCCGCCGCCGCCGCCGTTGCCGCGGGCCGCGTTTCCTGGCCTTCGAAATCCCGGCTCTCGTGCACATAGGCGCACATGCCTGCCCGCGCTCTCGGCATGCGCCTCTCTCTCTCTCTCGTGTGTATGCGCCTGCGCATGCCAGACGCGCGTTGCGTGCGTTTGTTTCACATGAAAGCGAAGCCTCGAGGGCCAATATGAGCTTAATGCGCCCGGCGCGCGAATTCAAGGTGCAAGGTTGTACCTCTTCTTCCTCTCTCTCTCTCTCTCTCCCTCCCTCTCGGTACATTATGCCGCCAGCTTGTTATTAGTCCCGGGGAAATTGCGCAGTTTCTCTTAGGCTCGTTATTATTTATTTCTCTGCCCCGCGCGCAATAGAGAGAGAGAGAGATGGGGGGGGGGGAGAGTCGGTTCATAAATTTCGCAGCCGCTCATTTGAATAATCGCTCGATCGGCGGCGGCGGCGG
>UCOM01005078.1:0-10288 GCA_900474385.1 Ormyrus pomaceus | reverse complement strand
CGAGGAGAGAGAGAGAGAGAGAGATGGGTGGGGGGAGGGGAAGGTAGCCGACGGCTCTCCGGCCAGTATGTTAATTCGCGCTGATGAGCCCATCAAGGAACATGCGCGACTCGGGCCCCGTGTACGTATACGCGCGCGGCGGCATAAGCCTGTGCGTTCGTGTGCGCGCGCGGTGACACGTGAGGCCGAGCCGCGACGCGGGGTGTACATTTTAGAGGCGAAGCGTCGCCCGAAAAATTGCCGAGAGGAGAATTAACGAGCTGTAACCGACCGCGAAGACAAGTCGAATTATAGGCGTTTGACGCTGTTTTATTTTTTTTTTATTTTATTTTATTTTTTTTGTCGAGGGGTTGCGCCATCTTTTCGCCGCGTTTTCTTCGCCGGATTGTTTGAAGAGGCTATATTTAGTAGCGGAGAGGTTTTTTTGGCCCTCGTTCGATTGGGAATGTTAAATGTAATACCTGAAATTATTGCGTTACATTTAGCTGGGAGCACGAAAATAATAAATTACAATCAGCATCTCGATTATTTGTTGTATCACTATTTATATATCGTAATGGTTATTCGCGAAAACATGTATGTAGTAACGTTCAATATGACTTTAAGTAATAATTTTTGAATAGTCTTTTCTCCTGCACAATTAGATCAAATAATATGGAGTCTGGAATTCGAAATATAATTTTATGAAATCTATCTGTATGGTAAAATAGAATTTTTAATTTATTATTATGCTCTATCATAACGATTTATACAAAGTTTCAGTTTGGTTGCCTTTTTTTTATTAGGCAAACATAAACTTAATCAAACATAATTTTATACATTTTCCCCCCAAATTAAGCTACTCAAACGGAGACTATAACAATTATTTTTGTAAAACACGCCGTGACGTATTTATCCTTTTACTTTAAAAAGAATTTTTAGAATTATCACAGTACATTATAATACTTCTAAAAATTCCATTTGAACCCTTCGCCCCACCAAAATCCAGCCCGAAAGCTGATCCTGCCCGCGGCAAAAATGTATATCGAGCGCCTCGGCACACCATCATCATCGCACTCGCGACCGGAAAAGCCGGCGGCTCGCTTTATACGCGTGCGCGCCGCTTCCCAGAGAGTGGGGATCGCGATCTGCTCGCTATTGTCAGAGCCGCGCGCGGCTGGAGAGAGAGAGAGAGAGAGAAAAAAAAATGGAGTACAGCCGCTGCTATGCGCGCGGGCGCGGGCGGTGCTTGCGCGCGCGTGCAAGTGCACACGCGGGGGTCACGCCGCTAAAACTAGCGCGAATGGGCGGCCTACGCAAAAGGCAGGAGGAGGAGGAGGAGGCGTTCGCAATTCGCTCCCCGTCGACGCCGCCGCCGAGCTGAATATTAGCGAGACGGAGAGCGAGCGACGCGCGCGTCTGCGCCCTGGCCGCGCTGCGGGCCTTTTGCTTTCGGGAATCGGGCAAAGGGATGATTTCTGGGGTTTTTTTGAGGGCGATTGCGGTAAAAGACAAGTTGTGCGTTCGGCTGTGAAATTCCTGTTTGTTTGTTGGAGTAGTTGTTGGGAAAATCGATAAGAATATTTAGATCATTAATGTATTTTAAGTCATAAATTATGCGAAAAGCACAATAAGTAGTTTTAGTGCAGCAGAATGCGAGCACTTGGATCAGGTCCGGTATTTGTTATGTCACTCGCGGAATTTGTGTAAGAATTTAGAGTGAGAAATAAGTAAGTGGAATGTACACTTTGTGTTCTGATTTATTTATGAGTTAATAATCATAATATTTAAACAAAAACAATTAATAGCAAAAAATCTCGAGCAATTCCACGAAAACCGCGGTTAAAGCCATCAACTTCCAACTCGTTTATTAACAATGAAAAATAATTTTTTCCACCTAATTTCAATGAAAATCTGCTCAACATTCTCACCGGAGCTCAGAAGTTCAAAGATCTCGAAAGTCGAGCGTTTTTCCTCTCGCGCTCAATGAAAACGTTCTCTTTTTGCAGCGCCGCGACGATATAACCCCGCGGCAAAAACCGCGCGGTAGCTAAAAACACTTAAAACAAGCGGCAAAAAAGCCCCGCGGCAAGAAGCCTCCTCGCCGCGCAAAAACTCGTTCGACGCACACGCGCGGCTGTACGCTCGAATATCCACCTCGGCGCGCGTGCAGCTTTGCAAAAGCGGCGCACCTGAGCAGGCTACCGCGGGGGACCCGCCGTCGCAACCTCGAACATTCCTCCACCCCGAATCGATCTGTCCGCCGCCGCCGCCGCCGCCGCCGCGGTCTAATACCCAGATAAGCATCGCGGGGATTACGGGACGCCGTAAGTCGGCGTGCATCCGCGCTGCGGATCAGCTTTTTGGCAAAGGCCAGAGGCTCATTGTTATCCCTCCCTCCACTCACGAGAGAACGGCGCATTAACCGCCCGCTGGGCGCGAGAGTTTATATAGAGATGTACCGCTGAGACAAGATGGGCCCCGCTTCGTGTCGCTCTCGGCCTTTTTTTTTCGACCGCCGGGCTATAAAGCATTAAGTGGAGTACCGCGATTTATTTCCAGGCTGCTCCGAGGAGGTAGTTGCGTTATTAGAGTTGGCATTTATGGTTTAATAAAGGAAAGTTTCTTTCGGGGGGGGGCGAGGATTTGGGTTGAAAAAAGCGACTGTGGATGGTTGTAGGTCCGCTGGAAAGAGGTTTGAAAAACAACTTGGTTTCCATACCTGTTTGAGATAGTATGTGATTGTGGCAACTCGTTCGACTAGTTTCGCATAGTTTTGGTCATCAATCAGTAGTTTTAAGTTGCGGTGTACTTAATAGTCAATATAAGTCGTATTGGATAAATAATTGTAGGCGAGAAATTGTACGAAAAGTTAAAAGTATATTTATATTTTGTGTCGTGTTGTTAAATATTCTTTTTCGACAACAAAAAATAAATATAAAGGCATACGGAATTTATTAGATACTTAGTGAAATTGATGCAATACCAAATAAGAAAAGAGTCTATTTCTGGTGGGTACCGGAATAATTAAAATAAATCCTTAATTTAAATATTAACCATTTTTTTTCATTCACCTTATTATAACTATAATAAACTTATAGCTTAGTTTTTGAGGAAGTATATTTCAAACGCTTATTCTCAAACCTAACAATTAGACGTAACATAAATTCTGCATATTTATTTCAATTTTTATCAATAATCAAAAAATTAATCCATTGATTCTCGATTCCCCGTCTGATATTCACTTTTAATCCCAAGATTAATAGCGCAGTACTCAATAATAAAAAGTGATATAACTCCAGGAACCCACTAATCTCCTTTCCATGTTTACTTTCAAAATTTAAACGGAACCGCTCGACAAAAGAAGCGCCTATTCAAAGAAGATCTTTCAATAAAAAATCACCTGGAAACAAATCATCTCATCCCGATCGCAGCATCACCTAACCTCCCCGGGCCGACAATCTCCCTCGCGCATCCGATCTCTCGCCCCGCGCCGGGAGAGAGAGAGCGCGCCTCGAGAGCTTCTTTTTTGACAAATCGTAATCAGATATAGGAGGCCTGAAAATGAAATCCCCTCTCGCCGGCGGTCGAAAGTCATCCCGGGGAGCGACGCACAGGAAGCGAGAACGAGACCGAGAGAGAGAGAGAGGGAAATCAATCGAGCTCGGCTCGACTAAATTAGACTGCTTATCTGCGGAAAATCCTATTATTGCCGCGGAGAGCAGCGACACGCCCCGACTGCGGACCCCCGACCGAGGGGGGAGTAGACGCTCGCGAAGGGGCCCCGATTATTAATGATGACGGATGCCCCGGCCATTCATGCAAAAATGACACGGTGAGAGAGAGAGGAAGGTTCCTCGTATGGCATTGTTGCGCCTCTGATTGAACCTGTCGCGAGACCGCTTGATTTGAATTCGATTTTTTAACTGGCCTATATATTGTTGGCCCCTCTGCTGTATAGCGATGCTGGGGCCGCCGTTCGAGTAGATTGTGTATCGGGTGATGGAATGATGAAATATTGTCGGCTTTTAATGGCTTGCTTCTTTTCAATTTCATATATGTTTGTATACTGGCAATCGTCGGTTGACAAAGTACCGAATGAAATATCGATCCGAGAAAACTGCTTAAATTGATTATGCGGAAAAAAGAGTTGATTAAAAACATTCTCGAGACAAACTGTTATTTATACGGTCAGGTATATAAGATTGTCCCAAATCGACGAGTAACATAACAAAACGATCGCCAGGAATTAAATCGGTAATTGAAGCCAAACAGCCGCTAACCGCATGAATCACCGCACGAACCACCGCGCTACCAACTCCCATGGCGATTACCGCTAAAAACTCGCGGCGGCTCGGCCGAGCCGCGCGCGCCGGTTGAATTAGCCAGAGAGCTCCGCAGCCATCTCCGGCAAAATCGAAAGTAAAGCCAACGCCGCCGCCGTGCACGCAGTATAGCGCGCGGCGCATAAACGCTCGCGCTCCGCCGTCGCCCACGCGCTTCTCTCTCTCTCTCTCTCGCTTTTCCTCGACGTATACAAGCCTCCTGCGCGCGCGAGAGAGACTTTTCGGTGGAAGCGCCGCGGCGCGACGATGAATATATCGCGCCTCGGCTTTATAATACCGCGCCGAATGCGATTCTCCCCCCTGGCCCCGCCCGCGAATGCACTGCACTGCAGCCGTCTGTATACTCTCGCGTTTATGTAATTGCCCCGCGCGGAGAGCGAACGAAGCCATCGCGTCAAGTTTTATCCGCGTTTCCAGTGTGACGTGCGCTCTCTCGCGCGCGCGCGCGCACACATATACACACTTTCACGGGTAGGCGGCGACTCCTCGCGCATACGGACGAGACGGTGAATGGACTTTCTCACGGTTACTCGCGCTCTCTCGGGAGAGAGAGAGAGAGCTCCCTCGCTCGTACGTTATTCGTCTTTAAAATTAGTAGCAGCGCATGCATGCAGCGATTCACCGGCGTGCTCTGAGAGAGAGAGAGAGAGAGGGGGGAGGGGGGACCGAGTAATAGCCGAAGCGAGAGCGCAGTGCGAATTTTGCAACGGAGGCTTTATGTCTGGCCTATGAGAGCTCCGAGGCCTCCATTCATAGGCGAGCGGAGTGTGTGGGTGAGCGGAGATAAACTCGAGCTCGAGCCGTTTCGAAAAGCCGGTGGAGGAGCTTTTTTTTTCTTTTTTTTTTTGAAAGGTTCAATAGGCGAACACGGCGATATTGATGTCTGGCTAGTGGAAGAACAGGGTTTTAATGATTCTTTGTTTTTTCGATTAGAACAATTGAAATTCAATGCCTTGTATAATAATGAATCTTCGGAAAATTTGGTTGAAAAAGTCGTTTCTCCGTTCTTTACATTAATATTGTGGCTTTTAAGTCGTTAAAAAAAAAAAATCATTTTTAAACTCTAATCTTTAAAATCTATCAGTAAAGAAGGCCTTGGCGCTCTCTATATTTTGACAAGATACAATATCTCCAATACCTCCTTATCGCCTTCCTCTTCCGTCCCGTCGCCGATCCACAGCGCAAACGAAACCTTCCGTAATACAATAATACTCCTCCAAAAAAAAAACGAAAGTTTCCCCAAAAATCCCGGCGGCGGGAACGCGCGCGTCATCGCGGGAAATTGAATTAGCGAGTGCCGCGCGGGTAAAAAGAGAGAGAGGTGTACGGATGATCGATGCGCGACGCGAGGTATTCGCTCGCTCGCTCGCTCGCGACTCGAAGATATTTTAGCCTTGGGGCGGCTTGGAATTGCGCTCGCGCGACTCTCCGACCGCCGAGAGAGCCCGCCTGTTTTTATCCCGCGAGTCGCTCTTTTATTTTCGTCGGGAATTTGATTTTTCCAGCTAACGAGGATCGTGCCGAGCTTGGCAATTCGTCGGCGTTCCGCGAGCTTTGTTGGAATTTTCGATGTTTTCAGGGCTTGTCTTATAATTGTTTTACTATGACTCGATGCATATGCATGGCCGCAGGCCTTTTTTAAACGGTAGTCGCTCTTTTTTCTATAAAAAGTCACGATGTACGTGGTAATGTAGATTTAGATAATGTTTTAATTACAAGTAAACGTGCACTTATTAATTAAGCGAATTAACGCCTAGAGAGGGTTGTTCATTTTAATATTTTATTTCAGGTTAGCTCTACTTGCGTCAACGAGCCATTGACGTCAGACTAACATTTTTATCTTTTTTGCGCGGACACTTTATTTTCTACCAAGAAAAAGATAGTATTTATCACTTCTCGCGATACATCTAAATTTGCTCTGCCCAAGCCACTTTTCAATAAACCCTCCTCAGAGATCTCGTAATGGATAAACCTGGAAAATCGTTAAATACGAATAATTTAACTCTTCCCCAAAGCAAAAATCAATCGCTTAAAGATCATACCCATAAAGTACGCCGTTAGCATTATTCACGGCACTCTTCCCCCTCCCGGCTCACTCCCGCATTTTCAAGCGTACATCAAGGCTCGTTTTATTGGCCGTATAGATCTGCTTGGCGGCGGCGGCGTCGGCGGCGAGTTGGAGCGATCTCTTCTAGCGACTTTATACATTTTATTAATCCAGTTTGCGCGCCCGAGCCCCGCGCGCACCTCGTAACGACGGGCATCGCTCACCCTTCCCCCCCGTAAATTAAAAGCTTCCCCGCGACTTTTCTCGCTCGCCGAAAAGCGGCGTGTGTGTGTGCGCGCGATGCGGCGGGTAATCGAAGACGCGCCGGGCAGTGCGCCGAGACTCCGGTTACATTGAGAAGAAAGGTAGAGAGAGAGAGAGAGGCAACGTACGCCCGCGCACGCGTTCATGTTGGCCGGCGTAACGGTCGCGTGCTGCGACTATAGCTCTCGGTGCGCGCGCCGCGTTATGAATGGGCAAGCAGCCGATCGCTCTGTCCTTCTCTCTTTTACTCGCTGAATGTATCTTCCTCTCTCTCTATCTCTGCTTCGCCTTCGGATCCCTCTCCTCTCTCGGGCTCTCTCTTCCCCCTTGTGTTCCTCGCGAGTCTTGCCTCTCTCTAGCGAGACGAGAGTCGATTCTTTGGAAAATATCGCGTATTATGCGTTCGGCATTTTTTTTGTAGAGGGAGGGATTATATACTTATTCCCGGGGGACGGGGAAATGCAGGTAATGGACGAGCCGTTCGAAAGCATATAGTTCTGGAGAGATCGCTGCTTATTGAATTGGGATGTGCGCCGATACTTGGAATGTAATTGTTTGAGCTGCTTTTTTGAAGGAGATTGCCGTTAGTTTATAATATATGCTTGCTTTCGAGTAACAATCGATGTTTGCGGAAGGAGGAGCTGGCCTGAACTTTTCTTGTAATAATAGAAAGGCCATTCTTCAAAAAATTTTGAGCTTAAAATATTATTGTGCAATAAGAATTACATCGAGAAAGATTACATCAATAAAAACCACTATCAACGAAACGATCGTAAATCTCTGCTTCCGGTATAGGAAGGTAATACTTTAGGACTCCGACATTCCGAAGCAACAGGTAATCTGATAAAATTTAAGAATCTATAAAAAAATACACTCACCTCGCCGGTAATTAATTAGCCCAGATTCGCGCAACTAATTTCTTTGCCCGCGCGCAGCTAATTAAAACACAATTATAGCCGCGGCAATAAAACCATAATTCCGCCAATTCGCTTACAACCGGGCATTAAAATATCGTCATTCAGGGCTCGAGGAATCTTTACGAAACACGCGATCTTACGTACACACATATATCCCCCCCGAGAGCCTAACAGTTCATTCACAGCTCCTCGCGGCCGCCGATTACGAGCCGAGTCCGGGCACGTGAAAATAACTCTTTGCTTTTCCCGAGGAACGGGCCCGTCGAATAATTCTCTTATACAGCCCCCCCCCCCCCCCCCCCCTCAAAACACGCGCGGGGCTCTCGAAATTTCACGGCTGGAACGGAGAAAAAAAGCGCCGCGTCACCGATATAGCGCTCTCCTTCTAGAAAGGAAGAAAAGAGAGACGAGCGGAGGATCGGAAGCTTTAATCTAATAAAAAGCGGGTCCCGCGGGGACGCGGATGTGCGATGGAGAGGAGAGATTTCCAGGTGGTATTATGGTAATCTCGGATACATACCTGCACCGTATACATGTATGTATGAGCCGGGATAATACATATACATGTATGCGCGCGGCCCGGCGGAATGAGAGAGAGAGAGAGAAAGAGAGAAAGGAAGAGACCCAGAATTTGCGTAGTCACAATTGTGCGCGCGCGGCTCGTTAAATTGTTGCGAGAGAGAGAGAGGGAGAGGGAGATTATCATAATATTAACGCGCTTCAAAATCGATCCCCGTCTTAAGTCCGACAGCTCGAGTGAGGAATTATACGCCGGAGAGATTTGTGTTCGCTCGTTCCTTTTTTTTTTCTCTGTCTCTCTCTCTCTCTCGCTTTCGGCCGTATTCTTCGCCTTCTTCTTTTAAATTATGCATGATGGTCTTGATTCGACAGGAAGAAATTAACAGCGTACTCCTCGCGTTGCGGTACCGTTGATACGAGTTTTTTTTTTTTTTTTTTATTCGGCGTCGTTGTACAAGAGCGCGAAAATGAAGAGGAGCTCCGGCCTTTCGCGGCAAATTGATGATTAGTTGTTTATTAAATATTAGAGGAAAGCGATTATCTGATTGGAATTATCGATATATCGCTGACGCGTCTGACTGAACGATTTGTTTCCACTTTGAATATGTTAATGGATGATCGCCGCGGAGATTCGGTACCGATGCTTTTCGTTTTATCTGATTGCCTAGAAAACGTTCTGTAAATAGTTTCAACAAGGAAAATAGTTCTGCAATCGTAAGTGCATTTTTTATTTCCCCAGTAACCCGTAAGCAAACTTTCGCGAGAGAAATTGTAATTAGCGCTTGAGAAACTGTGAGCGTTCGCGTAATAACTTAATAAATTAAATTATTGTTTTTTAATTCGATAATAAGTTTTACGTTTGAGGATATATAGGAACTCGAAGGTTGGAGGATATAAAGATTAATATTACTACCTGGAAAAAATGAAAAGTTATTAGTTCTACAAACATGAGATTTTCCCACCTTCAAAGTGTACAAGGTTTTATCATAGTTTTGAAATAATTTTCGAATGAAAATTTCAGAAAAAATGAAAGATGAAAGTTATTTACACTTTATTTGGAAAGCTTTAATATTGCCATATCAATACTGTTCGGAAAAATAGGAATAATAAAAGAACAAGTATGCGCGTTAACTTTCAGTTTTTTTTACGCCATTACGCCTTTTTAAATAGCTTAGATTAGAAAATATTACTCTCGCAATGGTGCTTAATGAACGTACAATGACAATTAAACGGAAACGCGTTATGCCTCGAACGTGGCATTACATAAAATCAAACGATTCTTTATGGTACGTATAGATAGGTTGGGTGTAAATTAAACATCATATTTGCACTTACGCAAGCGAGGGGAAATTCGATAAATTGACAATCCGGCGGCTTACCTGTAACGTGAAGAAAAATTTTAATTAGAAAAGAAATACTCGCTTTCGAAATAAAAAAAAATTATAGTGATTCAGATTTTTGCTCGTTCATTCTATCACTTTAATCGCAAACGGAAATCGTAAATATTCTCTCGACTAAATAGGTACAAGTGAAAAATCATTAATTTCAAGTCACTCTCAAAACCAATTTTCCTCCCGGACAAATCCGAGCATCGAGAGGGAATTTCGCAAAGCATTAAAAACCGAGTCCTCTGAAAAAGTCAAAAAGCGTCCACAATACGCGAGAGATGACGAGCGCGCTCCGCGTCTAAACTCTCTCGCTCGAGGTACATACATATATATACACGAGCGGCTCGCATGCACACGGCTCTGGAATCCAGCGCTCGGGAGAGTCACCTCGCAAAAAAGCGCTCTCTCTCTCTCTCTCTCTCGCTGCCGAACGCAAAAAAAGGGGCTCTCCTCTCGCGCGCGGAGTATATACGCAGCCTCGCACGCGCCGCGGCCGAGAGAGAGAGACTCGTGGCCGCGCTCGCGGAAAATCGCGGGCGTAATAAGTAAGCGAGCGGACAAGTAGCCGCTACACATATCTGCGAGGCGCACAGGGGGGATCCTCCCGGGGCTCTCCGTTGGCCGCTCTCGCGCCGCACTCTCCATACGCCGAGAGCCCGAGCTTAGCTCACATCACATTCTAGGCTATTCCGCATTCTGTTCCCCCTCCGCTGACGCTCCTCTCTCTCTCTCTCTCTCTCTTCAATTCTCCCTGCTCATAGAGAATTGAAGAGAGAGAGAGAGGCTGGAAAAGTCGAGTCTGCACTTGTGCCCGCGCCTGTCTGTGTG
>UCOM01005077.1:0-10299 GCA_900474385.1 Ormyrus pomaceus | reverse complement strand
GTATAAGGTCGATGCCATGGAGGTAAACCCCCATAAGGTTTTCTATCTTTTTAAATTAGATTTTGAAAAACATTATGAGTGTCTTATTATATCTACTTTGGAAAATCCAAACAGTGTTGATTGTAATATTGATGCTCAATTATTCCTATGTAGTACAAACGATTTACTACAAACTATAACAAAATTACTCAGTGTATTCGGTACTACTTCTACGTGAACTCCAGGTCCAAACTCGTTAGGCACCGAACATACTCTACACGCCTTTGTTTTGTATATCTATGTATATGAAAAGAGTTTTTTTGTGTAGAGTGTGTTCGGTGGTACTCACTACCAGTAGTTTCCTGTAAACATACTAATATAGGGGACAAAAATTTGCCAGATGCTGTAATTATTGAATGAGTTGTATTATCAACGCTTCTTACTAATTGCAAAGTGTCCTTTTCACCTCGATTACTTAAAATTCTTGTTGAAAAATATTCGTTTGAAAAACCAGACTGATCAGAGTTCGTAACAAAATCTGGATTATATTGGGATATTATTTTACTATAGTAAGTTGTAAGTGAGCAGATTTGCGGTCTTCAATTTCAGTGTTTTCACTTAAATGCTTCCCAATTACAAGTTTAGTTACTTTTTTGAAGAAATAAATAGTCGAAGTTTCAAATTCTTAATGAAATAAGGGCTTGCTTTAAATTTAGTCAATCCAAATTTTTTTGCTTCTTCAATATCACATCGACGATGGTCAATATTATGAACCGGGAAAAGTCGTTGTCTTGCTACAGTAAATCGATTGGTTATAGATTGTTTTAGTTCATGCATCTTGAATGAAATATTTCCATTGTTTTCAACGTATTCTCTAAACCTACTTATATGCATAGGTTGTAAACGAGGCTATCATTTTTGGATTGCAGAAAATTTCAAACCTTTCATTTCAATAATTGTTTTCATAGTTGCCAATGAAAATTGATTACTTTTAAAAGGAGTTTCTACTTCAAGACGAAAGTCATAGCCATCGGCTTCAACTTTTCTTTTCTTTGGTGCAGGTTACAAAGTCGATGATGATTCTGAAGAGTTTGTAACACTTACTAGAGCATTAAATTGTTCAGAGAAAGACTCTTTTAACTCATTGCAATCCTCTTTATTCAAATTTTCCATTTCCAAAGAATCTTATATTGTTATTTCTATCGACTCATATCATAACTGTTTGAATTTTCCAAATTAGATATATTAAGACACCCAAAATGTTTTTCAAAATCTAATTTAAAAAGATAGAAAACCTTATGGGGGTTTAACTCCATGGCATCAACCTTATAATTTAAAGGGAGAGGAGTGGATGGTAAAAATGACAAAAGAGTTCTTATTTAAACAATCAGAGTGTTTATTCAATGCCAGCTGTTACACCAGAGACCATTTGTCCCTTTGAGATTGGTTGGTTTCGGCAACCAAAGTGCTCCCCGAACTTTCGGAATCTCTTCCTTATATACAATTAGTGAGCTAGTTCGCTCGCGGGAGCCATGAATCCGCTGCTAGTGTGCCGCCTAGCGACACGCTCTACTATCCGAATGCAGCGTGTTAATCAAATGGCGCACAGAGTCTATACGGGCTGCGTATAACAAATTAATCGTCAATACTCAAAATTGAAAAATTAATTAGTTCCAAAAAAAATCTGTAAAAATTGAGAAGTTACTAAAGATCACATATATGTATCTTATTATGTATATTATTTGAATAATTTTAGAAACAATAGCATTTTCTAAAAAAAAATTGTTGACTTAACAAATAAAAATTTCGTGCAGTATGTAAATGAAAAATGCGTGGTGTTTATAAAAAATTTAAAACAATTTTTTAAAAATAATATTTTGCCTTTGATTGTATTTTTAATACAATAACTACCTTGCTTTAGGTATTTGATTTATTTTTATATGTAATAATAAATACATGACTAAAATCACACTGATATATTGAATTAGTCCACTAATAAAACGATAATCACGAAATTTATAGTATGATCAACTTAAATTCTGAAATGTATCTAATGATGATATAATGGAGAAAATGAAAGTCGTGCATGTGACTCAAAAACATAAAATGACTATTTAGTGAGAACTATGTAAGATTTTGTAACAAGGATAAACGAGAAATTAAATTAAAAAACTAGCTCAATTTACGTGTGAAAAATTGCGTAAAAAAACGGCGAGAATTCATAACTTTGACGAGTCAGCAATAATAAATATCGAAAAGGTAGGGGTGCCACATAGAACACTTTCGGCCTAATAAGACCTCTCCGGGCGCTTATCATCTGGGGACCTTCCCTTGTAAGATGAATCTTGTACAACAAAATCTATTGCCATTGTTTCAGGCCACCTCATTTGTAGGTTGATAGGCACGGAATTATCGTGCGGGTTAGAGAATTATTAATACCGTTCTCGGAATCAGTACTGAGTCACCCTGGATTTCACACTCTCTTGGACAATGCATGTTGATGCTCTGACAAATAAGTTCAAGAGAACACTTTATAGTTTGAGACTTTTGTGTAAATACAGCTTTCAGCCCCAGCGGAAGAGACTGGCCAATGCTCTTCTGTTTCTCCACCTAGATTACTGCTCGATAGTGTACTTAGACGCACCAGTACACACAAAATGCAGAATACAGATATTTTTAAATTC
This sequence comes from Ormyrus pomaceus, assembly GCA_900474385.1. NCBI lineage: Eukaryota > Metazoa > Arthropoda > Insecta > Hymenoptera > Ormyridae > Ormyrus > Ormyrus pomaceus. The sequence goes on along the minus strand of UCOM01005077.1, from coordinate 7,636 downwards.
AGGTGTCAAGTACGTGATGAGTGTTGGGGGGATTCACCATATCAACCCTCATAGGATTAGTTTGGGCTGACTGCGTGTGGAAAGCCGCAGGTCGTACGTAAAGTTGAATTAAAACTTTATTTTTTGATAAAAGTTTTATCGTAAACATGTATTAAGAACCTTCGTAGCAATTTAAAGGAATTCTATCGATTATTTTTTATTTTGTTGACATTTTTCAAAATGTCAAAATTTTATTTTAACGATATTTTTTTCAAATAGTTGTATTATTCCGAATATTTTCCACACTAACTCATTCTAAATATAAAATATTCCCTGACATCTTATGAACTAATGCAACCCTTTTAAATCAAACTCTTACGGTTCTGCCATTTAATTTATTGAGAAATTCATATTCTTATTAACGAACTATAAAATTTTATTAACTTGCAAATCAAGTTATAAATTATAGAATACCCCCTAATTTAACAATACACTTTAAATTTAAAAACACACATAAATTGTAATTTTACGTTAATCGGTATTTTGCTTTGTTTTGTAAATTACGTCAAAACAAATATATTGAAAATTTAATATTTCTGCATGAAATCAACCTAAAATATTTTAATCACTCTGTATGGTTTACCCCACGGATCTCTATCGACTTCGTTTAAGAGCTCTTCCCAGTATTTCTTCTTGATGCGCTTGATGGTCTTACTTAGCTTTCGCCCCTTTGTATTTCTTCTCCAGTTTCGCATGGTAGGCTTTTTTCCATCCACGATGAGACAGTCGCCTTGCCCGTATGCACTCTTTGCGTATCGAGGCAATTTCACTGTTCCATCTATGCACTGGTGGAAGCCTGCTGGTTGAACGCTTTCGTGACACAGTGGCATCACAAGCCTTCTCCACTTTCGTGATGATGTCATTTGTCTTCTCCGTAACACTATTACCATTAATCAGACGATTGCCCAAGGCTTCCTGGAACGAGTTATAATCAAAGGCGCTTGCCAATACCATCCAATTCCGTTGATCTTCTTAAGTGCAGTTTCGGCTATCCGGTCTCTGGATACCCAGGATATTACTCGATAGTCGCTCGCGGTATAGATATCCATGATTTCCGACGAGTAACGTCCTCTGAGAAGGGTGCTACTCACGAAGATGAGGTCCACGATCGATGTTGCCTCGCCTCTTGCAAACGTGGGTTCATTCCCCGTGTTCATTGTGAACAAGTCTAATGTAGTCATCGCTTCAAGCAATATTTGCCTCCTAGCATTGGTTTCCTTATTGCTCCAGTCGGCTGCCCAGGCATTGAAGTCCCCAGCTATTGTCACGGGAAAGTACTGCTTCGCATTCAGAAGTCAGACGAGGTAGAGAGTAACAGCTGTAGAAATATATTCCGCCCAGCTTAGCTGTCACAAAACCATTTTTCAACTGTTAACATCACCCTGGAATATATAATTATGGCACCACCAGCCTTCGTTCTGGTATCTACCTCCCAGAGCTGTGTCCTCAGATGCTTGTATGGCTCCGAGATCAACACCAAATCAGGCTTCAGCTCCCGCACCGTCTGCATGAGCAGGTCGTATGCAGTATCGCAGTGATTAAAGTTGAGTACTATCCTCATTTCCATCTTTTGCTGACCACTTGTAGTGCATCTTTATATGCTTAACATCTACTGCTACCAACGTGTGCACAGTCGTTTATGCTGCCCTTTTTAGTACAGAGAGCGCACTTGGCCTCCTTTTTGCATTCAGCAACCTTGTAACCAACCTCTGCACATTTTACGCAGAGGTTGGATCAGTCGACTTGACTCTTACTCTTGTTTGCAAGATGTCCAAATGCCCAGAAATTACAGCATTTCACCGGCCTCCTTACTACTCTTATTCGGAAATTTACCCAGCCTATCCTGATCTTGCCATTTTCCCCAAAAATTTTCTTGGTCACGGCTTACTGAATCGTACAATAGCAGTCTGTGTGCCTCCAAACACCTTCCGCAAGTGTTTGACTGAGTCCGGCGGGATTTAAATGCCCTGCCCGACTGCGTTTTCCAACGCCTCGAGAACGTCCTCCTTGGTTGTGGCTTCGAGATCTTTTATCTCGAGTTATTCTTCTGGTGCTTGGCTGATCACGATATTCCCCCTTGTAAGGACAGTTAACATATCTCCTGTGGTGATTTTTCGGATCTTGTCTACATGCTGTCGAGCCATACCAGCGGCCGTATCCTGTTTCATCCATTTCAAGATGTCCGAATATTTTTCTTTGTTTTTCGGGTGAATTATCAGTGCATTCGCTTTGGGATCTGAATTCCTCTGTTTCTGGGGTTGTTGTTGGATCTTTTTCTTTTTTTACCCCTTCATTTGCTGCCATTCTGCAGATTTGGCAGGCGGTCTTTTCTCAAATATTTACGGTGCGACTTCATTCTACCGCCGCTTCTTCTTTCTGACATATTCTTCCAGTGTGGTGAGCCTTTTCCGTTTTCTCTAGTGTTGTTCCTGAAATCCGGCGTTAGTGTTTCTTCTACCACCATCACCTCTGCCTCCAGTGTCAGCATCTCAGAGGATGCCTGAGGGTGCGACAGTGTTGCAGACGCGCGAGTTGCCGCTGTTGCCGAATGTCTGCATTCGCCTTCTCCATCACTGTCTGTTTTGGTTGAACGCAGTACCGTTGGCGATTACCCTTGTTATCTCCTTGCGTACGTTCTGCTTTAGTTGAACGAATTCATAGAGCTCGGTCATCAGCCTTTCTACCCGCCCCAACTCTTGCATTTCTTTTGTCTTCTTGTTTATGTCGTCTTGTTGGAGACTTTCAGCTTCTCTCATCTCACTTGCTTTTCCATTTAATACTACCATACTTCTTCTTACTATTACCAGCGCGTCCTGCGCAAAGGGGCTGGCCGAAATAGCAAGGAACGGGTACACCCTTCGGTTAAGTCTTTCCACGTGTGGATGCACCTACCTATCCCTAGCACGTGGGGCCTCGCCGTCGCTTAACCAGTCCCGGCCAGTCATGGAATCGTGTGGTTAACCAACTTACGGACGGACTCGCCCGGGGCGGCATAGATTCCGATCTCCGTGCTCAGTACGCATTTCCTGATTAGGGCCCGCAGTGGCTGGCTTCTCATCCCAGGTCACAGTGACCACCTCGGCAGAGCAGGCTCACATCAGTCCTTTAAACACTGACAGCCAAAAACTCTGCCAGAGAATCCGGGCACTCCCAGTGTGCCGTGACGGGGGAGCATCAGGAAAGGGCTGGATTATAGGATAGGATATGTAGGTGTAGGGATGGGTAATTTACCTGTGGATCCGCGGAGGGTATTTTATTTCTCCTCTATCCCATAGACATGTTCGGTAGGCGCAACACGGACACCGACCACCGCAGCGCCCCGGCTTCTCACAGAGGATTCCTCTATTCGCCACCCGAGGACGCGCCACATGGGAGTTCCCACATGGGCTCTCCACAGTGATGTGCGTATGTATGAGTGTATGTATATAAACTTATATAAAGGTACTTATCAGGACATGTAGTAGTTATTATGATCATATACGTTTTCATAAAAAATATAAACCAACCCTTCCAACCCCCCTCACCCCCTTGAACCTAATACATCCGCTGTAAGGTCTATTAAAAAAGTAAACCATCCCTACCCATATCCCCCTCCCAGTGCTGAAAAATTACTAGACAAATAGTACGTCTCTTCTGGTTGAGCATATTTGTGCCCTAATAAGCAGCCATGGATGTATGAAAAACGTGGCTTATATCGGAACTGTCCTCATAAGCACCACTTTGTCCTCTTAAGGTACTTGTATAACAATATATAGAAGTTTAAAAAAAAATTCTTAGCATACTTAACTATCATCTGATTACATAAATGATGATATACGTTATAAGGTTAATGTTTATGAACAGAAAAAAAAATTAAAAAGTCAAAATTCGATATTGCAAATAAAGATATGATTCACCAAAGAAAAGTGTTTCAAAGTAATTAATTTTTGTCATTTTTTAATTTATTTCGACGTACAGGGGCTCATTTTACTCGTTAAACAATTATCTAGAGATTCACCATGAAAAAATTTTGAAATAATTAATTTTCAAAAAGCAAACTCCAATTGTTTATAAGTTCTTGTCTACTTGGACATAAAAAATTTACTTTTATTTCTTGTAACTTAATTATTTCAAAGTTTTTTTCATGGTGAATCTCTAGATAATTGTTTAAAGAATAATATGAGCCCCTTTACCTCGAAATAAATTAAAAAAACACAAAAATTCATTACTTTAAAGAACTTTTTCTTTAGTGAATCATATCTTTATTTACAATATCAAATTTTGACTTTTTAATTTTATTTTCAGTTCATTAAAGTTAACCTTATAACATATATCATCACTTATGTAATCATATGATAGTTAAGTATGGTAAGAATATTTTTTAAAACTTCTGAACCTTGAACTGACCTTGATTTTGACCTGATAGGGTCCAAGGAGCACCAGATTCAGATTTAGCGAAGCTGTCGCTGAATCGAAATCCGGTACCCCTTAGACCCTATCAGGTGAAAATCAAGGTCAGTTCAAGGTCAAATCTGTGCCAACCACTAGCGTAGCTCCATGTGGTAACGACGCGTGGAAGTACGCTGAGGGCAGGCAAAATCCCTCGGTAAAGGTGTTCAAGTCGGCATGGCAGGCACAGAGATATGTGGTGTTTCGGGTCAACTCTCTAAGCGCGTCGCGCGAGAGCAAAATGGTGCTGTTTGCAGCTTCGTGATTAAAGGGCTAAAATTCACATTAAAAAATTGATGATCAGCTGATTTCGATATATTTTTTTTCTCAGCTTTCCGATGGTGTTATCAGTTTTCCAAAATTTGTGTAATTTGACCTTGAAAAAACATGAAACGTGCTATATCTCAAAAACTACATTTTTAATATATTTTTTGATCTGCTGGATCGAAAGAGGAGAACATTTTACATAAGTGAAGCGATTTTCTTGAGAGGGCCTTTTTGATTTTTTTCGAGATATTATTCAAGACACACAAGGCATTCGGCCAGCCTCGGCCTGTGCGACTGGAATGTCAGCGTGCGATCTGAGCTATTTCAGTTACCATTATTAGAATTCAAACTTCTAAGCTTTTATATTTGCAAGTCATTTCAATAACTTTCATCTTTTTACAATTGAGGGTTCCGAAATATAAAGGGGATGAAACGAAATTTCGCTAAATAAGTATTGTCCAAGTACCATATTTTATCAAATTTCTTAAAATGAAATTCCCATATAAACTTATAGTTTATGAAATAATTAGACCAAAAGTTACTTTTACAAAAAAAAAAAAAAATTTAATGCTTTTTTCACTTCAACTCGTCATAACTTTTGTAAATATTCGTATTTCTATTTGAATCTTTTGCATTACAAACTTCATCGTATTGCACGTTTTTTAAGCCCAATTACAATTCTTAATATCAAATATAAACAAAATGGCGATTTTTTATAAATATTTCATTGAAAATTTCCTTTTATATTTTCAATTGAAAAAGGTGTGATACGAAAGTTTAAGTTTCAAATTTTTAACCATACCAAAATTTTCACAATGCTTGAAAAAGTTTTCTACTAATTTTTAGCTTCTTAGCTCTATAGTTTAAGAGGAGTATTAATTTTTCTACGGGCGCGTGACGCGCTCGCTCCTACGGTGCAATGCATTTGTTTATTTTTTTTGCTTGTAAGAGCGAGCGCATCACACGCCCGTAGAGAAATTAACACTTCTCGTAAATAATAAGACATTTTAATACAGAAATAATTATGCAATAAACTGTACACCCCTCAACCACGTAACCCGAGGGAAAGCATCATTAATAAACGAGTAATTATACAATAAACTGTGCACCCCTCAACCACGTAACTCGGGAGAAAGCATTATTAATAAAGAAATAATTAAATAATAAACTGTGCACCCTTCAACCACGTAACCCGAGAGAAAGCATTATTAATAAACGAATAATTAAACATACCCCTCAACCACATAATCCGAGGAAAAGTACTGATTGATAATAAACAATAAATTAAACAAATACACTGGCCGTCTTTCTCGGAAGCAGTTGAGGCAACAAAATAAAAACCAGTTGGCTTTCTCAGCAAAAAATTAGTAACAAAATATGCCGTTGTAGACGTGTTACACGTCTATTAAGCTACCCCAATCACTATAGCACGACACAGTAAAAACTATTTCATAATTTGGTGCTAATTTTTTGCTGAGAAATCCAACTGGTTTTCATTTTCTTGCTTCAATCCCTTCGGAGAAACACGGCCAGCGCAAGTTTAATAATTAAAGTAGCATAACCACCTCTCTAACTTGGGCCCTAATTAATATTTTTACATCAAACAAACGCATATTTTGTTGCTAATTTTTTGTTGAAAAACCAATTGGATTTTATTTTGTTGCCTCAGCCACTTCCGAAACATGGCCAGTGTATTTGTTTAATTTATTGTTTATTATCAATTAGTAATTTTCCTAGGATTACGTGGTTGTGGGGTATACAGTTTATTATTTAATTATTCGTTTATTAATAATGCTTTCCCCCGGGTTACGTGGTTGAGGGGTGTACAGTTTATTGCATAATTATTTCTTTATTAATGATGCTTTCCCCCGGGTTACGTGGTTGAGGGGTTTATAGTTTATTGTTTAATTTATTGTTTATTATTAATTAATAATTTCCCCCGGGTTACGTGGTTGAGGGGTGTACAGTTTATTGTTTAATTATTTATTAATAATGCTTTTCCCCTTATGAGTTACAGCAAGTTGGTTTGGTTACAGGCCCAGTCAAGTGTTGAAAATCTCGCGGCGGGAGGTGGGAAACGATCGGAGGCGGTAAAAAATTCTTAGTTTCTATATTTTATCGTACCTGGGGATCAAAATCCGGGAAACATAATTTTTTAAAGTTTTTTTTGCCGGACGAAATGTTTAAACGGCACTAGGGGTGGAAAAGCTAGATCTAAGCAATATCATCCTCTGGCATTCCGAAAGCATTTTCCGAGCTAAAAATTATGAGCTGTGTCTGGATTTTCCAGCTTCAATAGAACGGGAGTTACAGAGAGTTGGGCTGACTTAAATTTTAAGCTACACCGGCATGCGTTTTTTAGCAGACGGATGCGGTTATACATTTTTTGTTATGGTAATAGATTAGTTAAAAATTATTTAAAAATTATGACGGTGGATTTCTTCGATTGGGATGGAATGGCTGGGGCAGCTTAATAGACCCAATTTTAGCCCTTAAATCACGAGCTGAAAACACCACCATTTTCTGGACGCGATACGCCTCAAATGTGTGTTAACCCTTTCAGGGGCACATTTTTCTACTGCATCTATTCCAGACCTGATAGTGAATATAAGGGTTTTCGGGGTTGCTGATTACGAATCTGAAGTCAGATTTTCACAATTCAAAATGGCCGATTCAAAATGGCGGACATAATTTTCAAAAGTTAGCCTATAAATATAAAAATTTGTACATATGGGTTTTCGGGGTCGGGGTTAGCATACTAGTATACTAAAAAAAGTTATAAAGGTAATTACTGCTGCACTTTATTATTTAGCAGTTGCAAAAACGGTGTTCAAAGACGAAGCAATATCTGCAAGAGTTTGTTTTATTCATTCATTCTATTCATATAATTATAATCCAATTC
>UCOM01005076.1:0-10287 GCA_900474385.1 Ormyrus pomaceus | reverse complement strand
CTTCAACATGGTCAATAACTACTTCAAAAAACGTTACATTTAGACCTGAAAACTGGCCATTTTTCATGGCCATTTTATAGATTGAAATCTCTACCAGGGAATTAAAATCAAAGTTTATTTTTAAAACAATTTTAAAATTAAAACAGAATTCCTAATTTTTTTACAGATTCACATGTTGTTGGGATTTTTTATCATTAAGGAAGTGAGTTTAATGTTATCAAATTTTCAATCATGAGTAATCATTATTTTGTCTGATTATAATATCATTTTCAATCAAAATCTTCGCACGTTTTTTTTCAAACACGTGCTTTTTCTGCATCACTGTTTTGTATGAATATTCCAAATAATTTAACATACTTGATTATAATCTATGATCATTAATTGTTTTAGCTTACAATAATGTGTAAAATAACTGTCCAATTAAGGTATAACTTATTTTACTTTATAATATTTTATATAATTAATATCGTTGTTTAAGTTTTATAAATTTTAAAGTATAAGTTTTCTATGTCAAATTTAACGAAATAACAATTCTTGTCTATTTATTAAATAAAGAATGAGTCCACAAGAATAAATAATTTTTATTTTTACTTCTTTTATTTTTATAATATGCAGTATATTATTATATTATACTACGATTTGCAAATATTTTTATAGCATATAATTACAAGCTAGGAAATCTAATTTTAAACAACAAAGTTTATATTAAAAAATATACATACACGTATTTTTTTACTTTTCTTTTTAAAAATGTTACATTAAAACCAATTAATATTGAATTTTAATCTTCCAATTAATTGTTGATATAAACATAATTTGAGATACTACCTAAAAGTAAAAAGTTGTACGATTGAAAGTGCATGGCAAAAATAATTTAAAAATTGAAATCAATATTTGCCTACTTCTGAATATGCATGTTTAATAATAGAGGCGTCAATGATTCTTTTTACTTGCTACTGTGATCATGATTTGGGAATAATAATATATGCAATACTGCCAATTTTATATCAAAATAACGGAGAAGGGATAATCACTGGCATTAACCAGTGATAAGGAGTATAAAAATGTCAAACTGTTTAATTTAATGGATTAGTTCAAGTCTAGAGGTTACAATCATGGCTCGGCCCGTCGATTTTTTCTTAATCATTTGTTTATTCACGACTTCCGCAGCAAGTCTCGCGGATAGAAAAAGTACATATGAAAAAATTTTAGAGGATGACGTGGAAAGTACGCTGGGATTATTGCAGCCAAAGAATTTATTCAAAAATCAAGTTATTGCTTATAAGGAAAATGAACCTTTGCAGACGCGTGCTATTGATTATACTTGTCGACTGGATATTAAACACTTAATGAATGCATCGGTTCTACGAGAAGATTGGGCATTAAAAAGTAAGTTTATTACCCTACACCAACTTACAAATGCACCCTACCATTAATTAACGAAAATTTCAATTTTGTTCGGAACGTTACTTTGACTCAATTACATATCCTTTCATAAAATTTTACCACTACTATTATTTTATTTGACATTTTATTGTTTTCGAATAAAATTTTTAGAATACTCATTTTTGCTTAGAATTTAATAGTTTCTACTACTGCATACATTCACACGTTGTCGTGGCGGAGTTTAATTTTGGATGCACAAAAATTTAAACATCAAAACTTTTTGGCAAACTTTGTACTGTTACGTATGAAGTAGCTAAGTTCTCGCATGACTTCGAGTACATTTATTAAGTATTAACATAATAATAAATAATTTTTATCGGATAAATAAAAAATAAAATAAGTAACTTTTTTCGGATTGATTAATTCCGTGCCCAATAAGAATTGATTATAAAAAAAAAATAAATATATACAAGTAACAAGTACATAATATTACGATTTGAAATATTTCAGTGCTGGACGCCTCGTCCAAAATTCCTTCGGGTATTTTGCAAGGAAACGTTGTCGATCTTGGAATGTACGACGAGTGTATTGGTGTCCGCTATAAAACCTCGGAATATAAAATTCGTGGTCAGCATTGCATGTATTCTCTGAATTTTACTCTGCTGGGCAGTATATCTAATTATTTAATACCAAGCTTAGCGATTTGTGTACCACACAGTTGCAAGGAAGATGACATTATGGAAATGTTTAATAAAACCATTAATAAAATTGATTGGAAAAATACTTCTGTTGTATCAGTAACTTCTGTAAAATGTGTAAACCTTGATACTGATATATGGGATTCGAAATTCGCGGTTTGCTTGTAAGTATAAATAAATAAAAATCAGAAGAGCTTAATTTACATTAAAATCTGATATAATTGATTTAGTTTAAACAAATTTTCTTTGAATTTTATTATAAAGCATTTTTTTTAATCAATATGAAAAATGACAGAACAAAAAATATAGGATTAAAAAAAATAATGCAATAGCTTTCGATATCTCGTATATTTTGATAATATTAATTCAGGTCACAGACGAATTTTAAATTTGTCAAGATGAAATGTATCTCATTAAACGTGGAATTGTTAAATCACTCTGATTAATTAAATCAATCTGATATCAATTTCGGAGATTCACATGCAATAAAATTATCGCGATAAAAATCGTCTGGGAAAAAAGATATGAATGTGATCATCCTGTGTAAAAAAATTATATTTAAACTAGGCATAATCAACTATACACAATGTAGCTCAAGATTAAACATACATAGTCCAAATATAATTTATACACAGTCTATGCACAAAATATAACGATTCATAACGTTAGGTTTGTACAAATTCAGATTGTAAATATTGATTTTGTTTATAAAATATTGAGGAAATTTAAAAAACTGTTATATCTGCTTCTAGCATAATATTTAATTACTTGTTCTATAACATAAAATTTAAGTTTATTTTTCATTAAAAAAAGAAGAAAATAACATCTATTTTTTAAAACACAAAAAAAATTGATACGGTACTTAATGCTTATCTACCATTGCAGATGGATCTATTAATTTGCTGTAATTTTATAGTCTACGCTTGACAAGCTTAAATAACTTCAACCTCACGCAAAATAAAAAAATAACATTTTTAATAACACACATTTTAAACTTTTATTACAACAAATCTAATACAAAATACAGCACATACAAATATAAAAACGTACAATAACAATGCTATGTTATTTCGTTTAATTTAGCGCCAAGACTTATCACTACATGTTGCTTATTGAAGCGCCATCCCATTCTTCTGGCATAACTTTGCACGAACACTTCAATCATAGTTTATTAAATAATAATTTATTAAAAATTTAAGAGTATTATTATTTTTCAAAAATCTTACTGATTATTGAATCTAGAGCTGGAGCATGTAAGCCTTTTTTTACTTCATGTTTTTGTATTCCCTTAAGTCTTATACCTGTAAGGGTACACTTTTTTAAAGAATCAGTTGTGAAGACCATGTTTAATAATGCTTTTGCAAGTTAATATTATAATATTATGTTTTTATTATTTTAAGATTGTTACCACAAAATCATTTTCTTTGTGCAGCATTTCTTAAATAAAAACAATTTAAGAATAAATATTTTTTGATATTGAAAAAATAAATAAAAATTTTAAAAAATGAATGGTTTTTTTCAGCTGGATTCTGGATGCGTTTATCTGCCTCCTGATGATTTGCAGCGTCTGTGATGCATACTACGTACGACTCGAACCTGAACGTCAAAAGAATTCTTCTTCCTTACGGTTTCTCGGACAATTTTCCTTACAAAGGAACGCTGCCGCCATCCTCAGTACAAAGGTTAAAAAGGGCAATATGCCAGTTATCCATGGGATTCGATTTCTCAGCATGGGTTGGGTTGTGTTGGGTCACGAGTACATGATCCAACTGAACGGTGTAAACGTCAACATTCTGTCTGTTTTAGATGTAAGTATTTTTAATGCCGCATTTTTGCAATTACGTATTTATGTCTGAACTATTTGATAATCGTTACTTAATAGTTTTTCATAGCAATATATATCGGAATTTCGGGTACTGATAACGAACATTGATGACTAAAGTCTAAATAAAGAATCGCTGCCAATTCATAGGCACTTAGCTTCCTCCTAACTAATTTATCGTTCCAATATTATCTCCGAGATTCATCAAAAACAATCGATTTCAACAACATAATTTGAAACTATTCTATATTTAATTAATTATTTATTTTTGTATTATTTTATATTTATATGTCCATTTTAGAATTTAATGAACAGCAAACAAAATTTAAATAAAACTTTTGTTATTGGAATAATTAAAATTCTAAAAAACAGAATTTTTGAAATTCCATGCGCTAAGCTCGATTTCGCGCAAACTTGAATAAAAATGCTTGCGCTATATCAAGCTTTGTACAAGTCGTATCAAAAAATAATGTTTAATACAAAAGCAAAACTGATTTTGACATGGTGTTACCTTTTCACACTATCTTCGATTTGAAGAAAATTTAATAAAAATTTCAAGTAAATTGAACGTTTAAATAAAGATTGTCAATAAAAGATAAAAATGTCTTTTATTGACGACATGAATTGTAATTGCATTTATTGTGTATAATTTACGATATAATTTTCTGTTTATTTCAGTGGGTTTTTTCTTGGAATTCCTTGTATATTTTAATTGCGCCGTTTTCTGTTGATACATTTTTCACTCTCAGTGGTTTTTTAATGGCTTATATATTTTTGAAGCAAATGCCAAAAGAAAAATTCTTTAATCTTCCAATGTACTACGTGCACAGATATTTTAGGTAATTATTCATAATACATTTTATGACAGCATTTTTACGTTAAAGTAATTTTTATATTAAAGTAATTTTCAAACGTTCTAGATTGACACCTCCAGTGATTGCTCTTATTGTTTTTACAATGGTATTTCTTCCGAAAATGGGTTCTGGACCTAGATGGGAAACAGGGATAGCAGATGACTGTGACAAAAAATGGTGGCAAATATTATTATATTTGCAAAATTTCATTGATCGAGATGAACAGGTCAGATATATTACATAAGGCTTTAGTTTTTTAATGAACTTTGAAATAACTATTTGCATTTAAGCCTTTGAATTTTCTTTTTAATTTAAATTTTATTTTTAGTGTTTAGGTCACTTGTGGTACTTAGCAGTTGACATGCAACTATTTTTTATATCCCCGATTATTCTTTACCCTTTGTACAAAAAGCCTAAAGTTGGCCTCATCATTCTTGCATCATTCATTCTAGCATCTCTAGTAACTCCAGCAGTTATTGTAGCAGTTAATAATTACCGAGAATTCTCTAATATACAGATCGAAAGGTAAGTTTTCTTTATATAAATGCTTTCTTTAAAATAAAAAAAATTAGTAACTAATTACGATATATTGATTAACAGCACCGAAGAAATAGATGGAAGTTTTAAAAACGTTTATTCAATGCCGCACACTCGTGCTGGTCCTTGGTTAATTGGTATTTTACTCGGATATGAAATGATGAAGGACCGAAGGTTAAATAGGGTATTTAAAAAAACAGTTGAAAAATAAATTTCAAAAAATTAATGTGTCAATTACTATAAAAAACCATTATTTTTTTTATAGTCCACCGCTTATTTGGGATGGATTATGGCGATGGGATGCTTTGCTTTTTGCACATTTGGTTCCAGATATTTTAAAAGAGAAACTTATGAATACAACAATATTCTGGAAGGCCTCTTTGCAGGATTTGCTAGACCTATTTGGGCACTTGGAGTTTGCTGGATCATTTACACCAGCATTCGAGGCTATGGAGGTGAAAAAAAATCTAAATATTCACTAAATTGTAACTTTTTAGTCAAATTTGACTTTAATTTATGAATTATTAATATGCTTTTAACGATTGTAGGGCCAATATGTTGGCTGTTATCTTTCAAGATGTACCAGCCTCTGAGTAGGTTATCGTACTGCGTCTATCTCGTACACATAGCTCTAGAATCAATTGAAATCTCTCGAATAAGGACTTCTGGATTCTTTTCTGAGTACGACGTTGTAAGTAAATTTATCTCGATTTTAGTATTGATAAGGTACTAAATAATCTATCTTTTTGTTTTTAGTGGAATAAGTTCTTTAGTGTCTTCATTTTGTCCTATATAGTAGCATTTATCTTTAGTTTATTATTTGAGTCACCCATATTAATTTTGGAGAAAATGCTCTTAAAGAAGAAGAAGCGAGAATCTCATACCGAATCACAAACAAATCTTACCGAAAATGGTGCAACGAATAGTGCTAAAGATTTTAGTTATAAAAAGACCGAATTTACTAATCCGTGATTAAAAATTTCTTTAATTTAAGCTCTTTATTTTGTTTTGTAATAGTTACAAGTATTATATACATAGACATGACTGTTAAAACGAATGGGTGAATGCTGGAGTCTTTTTAAATAAAGTTTTTATAAAAGTTTATTTATAAAATTTTCTACATTTTTTAACCATGAAATTTACAATTAAATTGATCCTTATGAAAGAGAAAACAAATTCCCTCGTAGAAACGTTAAGCTGTTTTTAGCCAAATAATGATCGTTATGAATACAAATAAAATTCAGTCAATGAACTAGATTAGAATATTTAAAAGATGAATGAAATATATCAACTTCTCAAAAGCTCACTTTATTTACACTTGTCTTGTTAACTGTTACTAAAAAATCCAAAATTTATCGTGTCATTGCTAAATGGCCGTTTATTTTTAGTGATTTTTAATTAGTAACAGATTCTTTCGTAAACATGGCATAGTTTTGTGAGAAGAGTTATTTTAAAATCATAAATTATTTTCTTATTTCAGCAACGTAATCTCCCTATGTATTATAATTTCATTCCACAGCGCACAACCCCAAACACAACACTTCATTGCAATATTATGGTAGCATCTACATTAATATCTACGAGACGCTATGATAAATCGCGCCAGCAGCCCCTCGCTCTTCACGTACAAATCACCAGGAGTTCATTACAAACTGCGCAGCTTCAGCAGAGACTAAAAACAACAAGCCTTGAATCCTAAAATACACAACTGATTCACGGCTCTGAATTAAAGACTAAATTTCTCCCGACTGCGAAATTATTCAGGACAATCCGCAAGTTCACGTCTGTGCACTTGAAAGTTATGGTCGGCCAGCTAAGAAAAGTTACGTGTACACAGAAGCAACGCTGCTGCGGATCTAATTCTTTCGCGGGCAATTGAGGATATAAATTCATTTTCCCATCGCCGCCGGAAAAGAGAATGAGAGAGAGAGAGAGAGAGAGAGAGAGAAGGAGAAAAACAAGTTGCGGCTGCAATGTAAATATACGCGTCGGCTTGCCTTTTAAATGAAATTCCCGAAGAAAATTACTGCGCGGCCGGCCTGATAAATTCGCATCGCTTTCGATCAGCGTCGGATTAAATTTGCGCGTTTTAGTGCACTGCACGCTCTGTGTGTAAGCTGCCGTATATGAAGTTGCACGCGAGAATCTCTCTCGTCGGTGATTGCGCCGGCAGCCGCGGTTTTTCATCCGGGGGCCGCGATCGTTATTATAAAAGTTTCGACGCGAAATTTAATGCGGGTTCATACGGTTGTCCGCGCCTTTTTTTTGCTCGATCCGCGCTGCAAGTTTTAATTGCCGCGGGTCCCGAGTGTTGACATTAATTATGATAAATGCCCGCGAGCGTAATTGATTACCTTAATAACTTTGTTCTTATAAGTAGCGTGAGTAATACGTCATGTCGACCGGCGTGCGTAATTGCGCAAGCAAAATGTGAAATTTTCTTAAGTGAGACAAATGCATCAGGTGGACTGTAGAGCGTCACGGTAAGCTGTACATGGAAGCGCCGAATTATTTGTGGAATCGAAAGTTCACAGTAATACTGACTGCGGCTTATCGTTTCTAAAGGATTGTCCTGCATTAGTATATATGATAGCTGGAAAAGAGTTAATTTTTCCGTTTTATTAAGTATTCTTTGCTACTATATTACTCGCTGCAGCAAAGATAAAATGTTCTTAGAAACCAAGAAAGTCCCAAGCTCTTTCCAATAATACATAGACAATACCGCAAAATATTTTTCGAACCGCGAAATCCTGTCTTTCTCATCTACTTACCTTTTCAGTGTGTGCTTCGTTCTCGTCGGCAGTCGGAGTAAAAAGCGTAATACCACGGTATAAGACCGTCCGCCCCGCGGACTATCCGTCGGGCGAAAGTCGATTACAGTCGAATCTCTTGAATAAAGCCGGAGAGCCGTACATCGCCGCCTCCCGGATGCGGGTAATCCGCCCCGGTGTACATCATAGGATCTAGTGTGAATGGGAGCGACATCGGATGTAGCTGCGATGGTCGATGGACGCGAGATGCGCTCTCTGAAATAGTCAAAGGACGGAGTTACTATTGGACGTATGAACTATATTTTTAATCAAAGTTCGAAGAAAATTTCATTTAATGCAAAAAGCTTTTTTGGAGGTTTTCGTTTAGACCTTCTACTTTTCTGAGTTACATTGAAATTCATTAGGTAGGAAGAATTGGCTAGCTAAATTTTGTACACTTACCAGGAGAGGCTCACTTGTTTGGGTCACGGATTTTGTTCAAACTTTGGGATACGCTGTCTAATGTTAAAATATAAAGGAAGCCGCGTGCGTTCGGCCTAACGCTTGATTTTTCAAAAGTTACGAGCGTTTTTAATGAAAAGCTAGGAAAAATGGATTTTTGTTTAATTACATATAACTTTTCAACTGTTAATTGTAGAGATTTTAACTCCCGGCATTTGAAAGGTGAGATCAAATCCTATCGATTAAAAAAAAGACATCCAAAAATCTTCATTTGTTCAAACGTTATGGACAAACAAAAAATAACCATTAAAGTAGCATAAAAAATTCTACAAAAATTCATTGACGTAAGTTTAGCTTCTTTTATTACAAATTTTTATTTAGCTATATATACCCAAACGAATGAGCCTCTTCTGGTTAGACCTGCTTGATACTTATATACAAATTATTGATATCAACTAAAAACTTCCCGATGAGGAATGGTTACTTTTATTTTTTACTGTTAAATAAATTAAGACATATTTGCTTTTTAGAACTTTATTCAAATTAATGAGATCCGTTCGGTTCGAGATCTCTCAAAACATTGAAATTGAAATCAATGAAACAAGGAAAATTAGAAACGGTTACTCGGAGAGAGATTTTCAGCTTTTTTAAATATTAAAAACGAAGTTAAAAAATCAGTAAAACAAGCGTTGCTAGGGCCAACCGTCCGCGAGAGAACGTTGCGTTCTTCTCGCGCCGTGCCCTCGTATCAATCGAATATTCGATGATCAGCTGAGGGGAATCTGCGCCCACGGAAGATCCTTTACGATCTCCGCGACGCGGCCTACGTAACAGTAACTTATTTTACTCTGTTACGGCGAAACGTTTGTTTGTTAAATTCTCTCTTTTCTTTAAACGCTCTCTCTCTCTCTCTCTCTCTCTCTCCGAATAATAAAATATTTGAAACGTCGGGAACATTTACTATGGAATTAGAAATTATTGTTTTGAGTATATTTTTAAATCGACATTTCTTACAATTAGAGTCAAAAGGTCGACCATTACATCTTTTTTCAGTACATTATACAGGGATAAGGGTCTATAAAAGAAGGATAAATAAGGATTCAGTAGACAGGAAAAGGTGTGGGTGTTAAAGAAAATGAAATTTTAAAAGATCAGATCTTTTAGGTGGTGAATGTAAATCATTGTAAATTTTTCATTCATTTTGGTTAAATCGAGAAAGATATTTTATTACATTAAATTTTTCTAAGGTAAAGTGCAATCTCTACATCAATAAGTAATAGAATATAATAGGATTTTATTTTTTTTTATTCATTGAGATTTTCCTTGAAAATAAAGAGAAATTAATATTTTAAGGCGGCTTTTTAAAAAAAATTACACTATTTAATTTCATCAAATAAAAGTATTAATACACGTAATACTTCCTTGATCAAGCAGCAAACCTTAATTCCAAAGCAGTTTTCAAATTCTCGAACAACCCTCAAGACCCTCGATAAAAAGCATATCTTATTACCCGACCTTTCCTTACATATTAATGCATCAATAACTGTTCCCATAATCCCAAACAAAAAAGAGCTGAGGAACCTCCATAAATTCTTCCTCGATATCCTTCGCGAAAAGAAAAAGCTCGCTCGAGGCTTCCGAAAGAGAAAAAAAAAGAGAAAAAAAAAGGCAAAAAGGCAGCCACCGCGAAGCGGTCGCAAAATTCGATCGTGCGCGCGATGCGAAAACCCTGGAGTGCACTCGATCGGGACACATCCCTTCCCCCCCCCCCTTTTTTT
>UCOM01005075.1:0-10294 GCA_900474385.1 Ormyrus pomaceus | reverse complement strand
AACAATTGCTCAATATAATAGACTTATTCAAAATTTAACTGTTTACTGTTTACTTAAAATTTAACTATTAATTTAATTATTTATTGTTTTTATATTAATTGTGTTTAAGACGATATTTTAATATCGTTTATTTTTGTTTTAAAATACTTATAATTTACAAATTTTTGTAACTTAATTCCTGAATTTTACCTGAAAATTGTCTGGTATTGCAATTTTGACATTGCTTGATAAGGCCCTTTACTTGCCCCCATTACCACCTGAGAATATACCTTACAAGGATCTTAGAATCATTCTCAGGTGCCTGTTGAGGCCTTCATTTGCCCTTTAAATCCGTTTCTACTCGGGAATTTTAGTCGGAGCCACGAAAACTTTAATGTAATTCAAACAGAGCGAAATTGCAGTTACCATTCTGGCATACAATTTAAAAAATTAAAACTTTTAAAATTAAAGATTTTGGGGAACTATAAAACCAAAGCACATAAGTTACCAAAGCGGCGTTCTAAAAGTTAATTATACTTAATTGCTTCAAAAATTTTGGTCAATGATCGCTTGGGAAGTAATGGATTATCAGGAGATGTTTCCAATCGACTAAACGAAGCACCGTACTGGCTGCCCTATTAATTTCTACTCAAATAAAATACCCTTTATTTACAGCTGAACAGCGCGACCTCCGTGAGCAATCTGGAGTCGGACTACCTCGAAGACGACGCCGCGTCGGCGAAGAGCGAGCAGGGGACGCGGGGATCGGGCAACGAGAAATCCACGAAGGGCATCGGCGGGATCGAGTCCGCCAGCAACAAGCGCATGAGGCTGGCCAACATCAACGCCTGGACTCTGCGCTACAACGACGAGAGCCTCGAGTCGAAGGTATCTTTGCGATTTAGACATCTCTAATTAGGGCTTGAAAAATAAATCAATCTCGCATTTTTACAGTTCCGTCAGCTTCGCGAGGATATGTTCAAGTCGAACATGATCTGCTGCTTCGTCATCTGGCTGTTCATAGCGGTCTGCCAAGCCATCATCCTGCCGGAGTAAGTGAATATTCGCGTCGAGAATAAGAAATGTCTTTCCACCTTTAGAAACATTAATTTCTCTCGTATTTGCAGCTGCACGGTGTTGCTGGTGGCGCTGACCCTGACGACGCTGCTACTCGTCGGCTCCTCGGTACTCGTCATGGCCGACGAGTTCAAGAGCCTGCCGACGTTCCTGCAGCACTCCTCCTCGATGCTCGTGCACAATAAGCAGCACCGGACGTTCTTCATCTGCGGTGTCATCAGCCTCATGGCGCTGACCTCTATCATTGGCGCGATCGCCTGTCCGGTGGTAAATGCACTTGAATTTTGTGGCGTCGAGAATTACTTGAACTGCGGTGAGGTTGGGGATTTCGTTGGAAACGTATTCGAGGGGCATTAAAAGCTTAGGACTGTGGCTTTAGAGGAGTTAATATTAGTTAGGGAAAATATTTTGGATAAATTAAATTGTTTTTATTTGTGATTAAAAAGGATTGTTAATTTATAATTGATAATTAATAAGACAGAGATTTAGGTGTTTTTCTGATAAGTTTGTACTTTAATTAATTCATAAATATTGTAACAAACGGTTTTAATTAAAATTTAGTATATAATCTAGCAATCACATAATGTATATTGCGAAAAAACGATTTTCAGATGACAACGCAACCGCTGGCCTTCCAGCAGCACGAACCTCCCGCACCGGCTTCGTCGCCTCCGACAGATCCGATGCCGAGCTCCCGAGGTCTGGATAGACTAATACTGAGCTTCCTCGAAGCCGCGCTGCGGGACGACGCGGCCGAGGAGGAAGACGCGACCGAGGAGAAGCAGAACGACACTGAAACTAAACTCACCGAGGGTCTCGAGAGACCCAGGAGGCATCGCGAGTTTTTCAGGTGGGTTTGAGAAGAGAGTTTTGAGAGGAGCATGTATTCATAAAAAAAGGATTCGGTTTAATGTTATAAATAAATTTCTATATATGTAATAGAAAAACCCGTTATTTTGTCAGGAAAGGAAATATTTGTAACAAGCAGAATCCTTTTCTAATAAATAGGAATTTATCTCACTCAAACATTGAGAAGAATTCCTCTGACATGAAAAGGATCGTTTTTTTCCAGTTTTCTTTCACAGTTTTATTAAAAATTTTAGGTTCTACGGTTTCGAGAGGCACTACGGCAGCGAGCCTCGCGCGCGTCACCACCGCAAGGTGCACCGCAAGCGCCACCAGCACCACCACGAGGTCGAGGCCCTGAACTCGATGGCCACGCGAAAGATCCTCTCCACCGTCGAGGAGGACTCGCGGCTGCTGCTGGACACGCCGCTGGACGGCAAGCTGCTCGAGGAGGTGCAGTGCCTGCGGCCCGAGTACATCGTCTTCACCTGGATCCTCTGCCTGATCGCTCTCGCGTCCGCCCTCAAGCTCTACTACCTGGTGAAGACCGCCCTGGCCACGATGATCGTCCTCGTTTACGCGATTCTCATCCTGGTCGTGGCCAAGGACAGGTTCTCGAGGGTGGAGGAGGATCAGGACCCGTGAGTGGCTCACTTTAGAGATGGAATTGCAGCGCGAGTGAGGCTCTGTCTGGAACTTTTCGTTTTCAGAATGTCGATACCGCTGTCGGCGCAGATGCTCATCTTCCTTGTGATATTCCTGGTGATGGTGACTTATCACGGCCGCTTGGTGGAGGTGACGTCGAGGCTTGACTTTTTGTGGAAACAGCAAGCCGAGCGCGAACTGTCGGATATGATAGAGTCAAGGCACAATAACATGCAGCTGCTCAAGAATATACTTCCCGATCACGTCGCTCATCACTTTTTGTCCCAAGAGAGACCGTCCGAGGTAGTCATTTTTATTTCTACTTTACACTGAGAAAAGTGAAGTTGTAAACAAAATACAGCAAAATTTACTAATTTTTAAATGGCATTAGAGCAGATAGTTATTCGTAATAAATCGAGTACTATGAAAAATAATAAATTTACATCTTCATGTTTCTCAGAAAGTATCAACTCTTAAATTAAATTATTACCTACTAGGAGTTGTATTCTCAATCACGAGACAAAGTTGGAGTGATGTTCGCCAGTGTGCCCAATTTCACCGAATTCTACTCCGAAGACGTGAACAAAGGCATGGAGTGCATCCGACTTCTAAACGAGATTATCGGCAAGTTATTTCTCCCAACCACAAACCATACACCCACTAACTTACTGACCAATTATTTCCCTACCAACAGCCGACTTCGACGAACTCCTGGACGAGCGGCGCTTCCACTGCATCGAGAAAATCAAGACAGTCGGCGCGACGTACATGGCGGCGTCCGGCTTGAACCCCTCCCGAAACGTAAGCCGCCTACCCTCTCCCCCGCCCCCAAGCAGCCTCGAAGGCGACTCAACGAACCCCGCGTCGCAGGCAAAGAGCACCGACGACATGGAGCACATCTGCCGGCTGGTCGACTACGCGGTGGCGATGCGCCAGCGGCTCGAGGACGTCAACGTCCACTCCTTCAACAACTTCGACCTGAGGGTCGGCATCAGCTGCGGCCCGCTGGTCGGCGGCGTCATCGGCGCCAGGAAGCCGGTCTTCGACATCTGGGGCAACACCGTCAACGAGGCCTCGCGCATGGATTCCACGGGCGTTATGGGCAAGATTCAGGTGCCCTCCGAGATCGCCAGGGTGAGCTATTTGATTTTTGGCTTTGTGGGGTAGTAAGTAGGAGGTTTTATAGTGGTGAATTCGTTTTTATTCGTTTTTGGGTGTCGTATGGTTAGGTACATGTGTAATGATAATGTGCCTTTGTCGCTCGTAAGTGTACTTTTTATCGCCGCTGTTTATCAGTTGCTTTAAAAGTATTCTAATGAAATAGTTACAGTCTCGTATGATTCTGTAACTATATTGCTGTAATAACAAAATTGTGCTTCCACGAGAAAAGCTTATCATTTAACTTGATAGTGAAATTCTTTTTCTAATTCTTAATTTGAATACAAAATCTGTACCTCTATCTATCTCAGTTACAAACTCGACTACATGTAGCCCTTGTAAGGTTCTTCCCACGGCGAGAAACACTTCACCATCTCGCAACCTGTGAATCCTGCGTCAAAAACAAATTAAATATTTATTTTCGATAATCAGATGAGTACCTTGAGAACTGCTTTATTTTTAATTGTACTACCTTGAGCTTTGCAGCTTTGCAGTTTGTCCAGTACTACTTGGGCGTTTGGATCCTTCTTTTCTTGTGCTGAAAAGAACGTGAAAGGTTATTCGGTCTCTTTTGTAATTAAATAAATAATAAGTATACAATACAATTATCACGTACCCGTACGAATGTTCTCGAGAATATAATCGTAAGGGTTGGTGTTGTAATGTTTGAAATAGCAGGCTATCAAGCAAGCTTCTACATCATTGGTGTAGTACGCTTTCAAGTCCCTTACATCTTCAGGGCTATTTGTTTTCGCAGCTTTGTCTCTTAGTGTCTGAAAGTGAGCTGAAAAAATTTGATATTATAAGTACGGCATTTATGAAATGCATATAGTTAATATAGATATTGAGGGTTCTTACTAATATTAATTCCGCTTTCCTTAAAACAAGTATCTATCACAAAATTTTCAAATTCTTGCCCTTCGAGTGCCTCTGCATGCTTTGTTTTTGACATAAATAATTTATGAATATGATTAAATATTATAGCAATTTCAAATTTACATTAAATTACATTACACTTATAATTAGCTTTAAGTTATTTCATTACAACATTCAACTTTATACATATACATTCTTGTCACATCACGAACAAAAATATTGCGTTAGAGACGCTGTGCAACATATAGAAGTATATATATCGAGAATAATGAAGCTTTAAGAGTAAATAACTATTGAAAATATTCTTACTTTTTAAATACACAAACAAAATTTCACATTATATCAATCTCCCGTATAATTTTTAATTTTACTATTAATAAACATCATTGCAAACTGATCGTAAAAATCGTTCTGTTTTCTTAACTTAAAAATAACTTTATGCAATACACAAACAAGCGGAGAAAGCAAATCACATACTGTGTAAGCGGCAAAGATACAAAATGTCACGATTATCAAGGCACTCCGCATGGCGATAGTCAATACTCGGTCAGTGTTCCAGCAGCTTCAAGCGCGCGGCAAAGACTGCGGGAACCGGCCCGCATTAAAGAATCTTTCCGCTGGTCAAGATTATGCGGCTCGGGCGCGATAAACAACCGCGCCGAAGTGGCCCGGAAGTCAGAATTTCGGCTGCTCTCGATTACAATCGCGCCTTGAGCAAGACTCACTTCGGGCGCTTAGATTATATACGGCTGGTCGATGATAACGAGCCACGCTTCTTGACTTACTATCTGCAGTTCGTGCGGATTTCTTGCTTTTTATCGGCGATGTGGGAAAGTGCATCGATGCGTTGGCTGGTTATTTGAGATTTGATATTTATTAACTTCTTGTGCGTTCGTTAAACAAAGGTTTATCGAATACTAAAAATGAACTTTTTAGCTATTGATGATTATATATTAGGTAACAAATTAAGAAAATTATTATAAACAATAATTTAAAGAGCTGTCAATAAGCTTCTTAAAGTTCATCAAGATGACAACTAAAAATTCTCTGTTAAATTCGATATACAGACACACAAAAAATAAAAAGTGCTCTGTCCCATAGACTAGACTACCATATATCTTTATGTATTTTGATCTGCTAGAGCCAAAGTTTTGCTCCATCATGTCAGGATTTTGAAATATCTTGATCTTTAAGAATTTTAAGATATGCTCATTTTCAAGGTCGTAAAACTATTTTTAAAGATTTGTTCCATAACATTGTATTGTACCTTTAGCGACCTTCAAATTAGATTTCGAATTTCGCCAATTCAATTATTTTTTTCGGAAATAATTCAATATTAAGTCAAATCGATTTTTAATCCACTTCACATTCGAGTATTTGCGTACCTTTGAGACTCGAACTTTATATTTTAAACTGCTATATCTCGAAGGAAAAAAAATTGTATTGAGTTAATACAAAATGCATATTAAACGTCATGAGAGGCACTAAACTACGTCGTGGACGAAAACTATAGAAAATTTTATTTTGATCTTGAAAATAAGCATATCTTAAAATTCTTAAAGATCAAAATATCTCAAAATCTTAACGCAATGGAGTAAAACTAAAGTTATATTCGGGTTTAACAGATCAAAATACATACGGATATGGTAGTCTAGTCTATAAGACCCAGGGCTTATTATTTTTTGGCCTGTGTAATTTATATTAAATACGTCTTGATTAACTTTTAGAGGATCGATTCCATCAGTTAAAAGATCAGTGTTCATACATAAAACAGCGTTTTATATGCGACGAATGTATGATGTTCGAAATATTTTTTATTGATTTTCTTTGCGGAATTTCTGTCTCAAATTAGAACCCTTTTTAAAGTTAAAAACAATCTTAAAAGCTCAAAACATAGTTAGCAAATTGTTTTTAAAAATTGATTTTATTAACATAAAATTAACAGTTAATATTATTAGCAATTTTCAAAACTTGTCGCGTGAAAGTGTTTGGAACAAATTGAATAGTAAAAGTATATAACATTTTATTATTAACTTATAAATATCCTTTTCCCTAATAGAAACTAGACAGATTTGGTGTTGATTATATTTTATTCGACTTCTAATTTCTTGAGACCAGCGAACAAATTTTTAGTGTTTTTACTTAATTTGCGTTTGCAAGTGCAGTTAATAACGCGTAAGTTTTAAATGGAGGGGTCAAGACATCCAAGCATCTCGCAAATCCACAAGCGTCAACAGCTGCAGAGAAAATGATTAAATTATAATTTAGAATTTCAAAGAGCAGAATGGAAATTGTTGAAATGCGTACCTATTTTTTTACAGTTCTCAATTTTTTCGTTAAGCTGACTCCTAAGAGCTTCGTCAATTTTATGTGTTTTTGAAAAATCTGAAAGAAAAATAACGTAATCGTATAATTCTTAAACTCAACATTTCTTAGGTATTAATGATCAATGCTGTTGTCGGTAAAATAAAACAGCTGTTTTCAAGGTGTAAAAATTTTCAATAAATTTTTAAAAATATATAAGTGCAGACATAATCATTAGTCAAATAATATCGTAAATTTATTAATAATATATAAAAGTGTAATACGTAATAAAGTGCGAATATTAAATAGTTATACAAAAAAAGAAGTATTTATAAACACAATAATACAGAGTAATGATATTTAAAATAATAAAATTAACTATATCGTATTACGTAATACATCGTTTATTTTATTATTTTAAATATTATCCATCAGATGCCTGGAGACTTATTGTTAAATTATAATAATATATAACTTCGTACGTACTATCTTCAACTCCAGCCTTTATCAAATTGTAATAGTCTTGTACAGTTTCTTTACCGTTGGCATGCTTTCTAAGCATGCAACAAGTGAGTTGGTGTATCTTTTCCGTAGGAGGGTTTGTTGGATCTGCCAAATATTAGTAATGTTGATAATGATGAAGTGCATTTTATAGTTGTAATTAGCAAGTTCTTACCTATCTTATTTCTGTCTAAGTTTATTTCTGCCGTACATTCACTTTCTGCAGACTGGTACAAATAAGATATTTCATTAAATTATAACTCAATCAAAAACGTCCAGTTAATAAGATCTTTATTGAATTGTTTAATCTAAAAAAATTCTACGAAATTTTTATATTAGAAAAATGCAAATTCGTCTTTTAAAAAATAAATTTTTTTTCCCCTCTCTCTTACCAGGAAAGTATCACTTGTGAACTTTGGGATATGCTTTCCAATGTTAAAATACATTGAGAAAAATGTTATTTCAAAATTTAATATAAATTTACTAAAAATTACTGTATTTGGTGATAAGTCAGTGCAAACTCAAATTATTTCAATTTTTACTATGTGTGACATAGTAATTTTTATGAATGAGTTGAAATTTTAAAAAAATTTAAATTTTATTTTCGCTGCTCGTATTTTCAGAACATTTTATATTGAAATCTGATACCATATTATTTAATGAGAAAAAAATTTTAAATTTAATTTTTAGAAATGAAAACATTTTCTTTTTTTTACGACGGTTGGACTCGATCCCGGGTTGGCAATCGGACGCGTTAACCACTTAACCAAATACGAGAATCCTATCGATTAAAAAAAATTTCATCAGAAAGTCTTTATTTGAAGTTTGAACAAAATCCGTGATCCAAACAAGTGATACTCTCCTGGTTAGTGGATAAAATCCTCCGAACATTGTCACAAAAATGGAAAATTTTAAAAACTATACACACCGCATAAATTCCTGCAACGCAGCAAGTCAAAATTACTATCAAATTCTTCATCGTTGATTTTAGCTTCAGCTCGAAATAACGTTATTTTCAAAATTCACTCTTTTCCGCGGTAGAGCTAGAAAGCGATTGCACACTCGGCAAAGCTTCGCCGGACTTTATAAGCTCAGAGCGCCACTGTCGAACATTCAATCCCACCCCTTGCCTTTGCTTATTGTTAGTTTTACGTTTTCAAATTTGCTGATTTTTTGCGGCTTTGCGTGCTATTCCCTGGTAGCTCAGCGGCTCCAGGCTAACTTTAAGACGAAACCTGTGCACGCTGATCCTTCTCGTCGAGGATCCTCGAGGCCTCTGATAGATAAAAACCAGCCGAGTACACTTCGAAATCATGATGAGGGATTTTTTATCCTTTTCGTGTTGCTGGTTGCTGGCTTTCACATTGCTGGTATTATATTATTTGGTATATAATATTTTGGAACAATGTCGCAAATATTTATGCTTATAATAATATCGTTTTTTTTAGAATCATTGCTTTGGGCATTTCGCGGAATAAACACTTATGATAATCGTTCTCATTTTCAGCATTTAACAGTAAATAAACGGGTAATTCGTCTAATTTTTTAAAATCTTATTTAATGTCGTTCTATTTGTGTTCCCATAAGTTGCTTAACATGGACGAATTCGTTTAGTTGTTACTATTGTATATAAATTGTAGTATAATACACGGAGAAAAACGTTCTAATAAAAATTACTATACCATTTCATAATGCGGGGAGAAACGTGCATTATTCGAAAAAATTACTATATTATATATTTAAAATTTTACTATAATTATTGTTTTTATTTTTATGTTATTTAACTTAATACTTCAGAGCCAAAAAGAACATTATCGTTTTCGATAAAACATGTCGGATTGCTATTTTATCTGTCACAATAACAAAAAGCCTGGAAATTGGTGCGATTTCTAAGGTTTTCAATTATACATTTATGACATAAAGCACCGCTCATAAACCTAGTTTTTTCTCGACAAAAAAAACACACTATTTAGTAAAATCTCGCTTTTCTCGCACAAATGAAACTCCCATCAATCAATTCAAAATTTACAGACTAATTGATGTAATCTAACAACAAAAATAAAAAAAATAAAAAGATAATAAATCTGATAAAAATGATTCTAATTAGGCTTATCGAGTTTCAAATGTTTAAATAACCGGTAATATAAAATATATTTAAAAAGTTGTAATTCGGCAAGCTTTAGAATCATTTCTATTAAAATGATATAAGATATTTGGTTCATAATACAGCTTTACGAGGGAACACTAAATAAGGGAAGAAGGGAGGGAAGGAATGGGGAATTTGTTAAGAATTGAATAATTAGAAAAAATAAAGAAAATAAGAAGGAAAAGAATTCGCCGCATGATTCGGTGACGCGAATTAGCAGCGCAGCGGTTAGAGCGATTTTCCGGTATGCAGGTCGGTGGATCGAAACCATTGCGATCAGCGTAGTCTAGCTGTTGACGAAGGATTTTAGTCAGAGCTTTGCAAAATTGAGTACAACACAAACGGGAGGAAAATAGGGCCTCGTTGAGATCTGATCTGAATTCGACAAGCACGTTGTGCAGTTGTGAATGCCTGAACAAACTAAATGTTGTAAAAGAATATAACCAAGTAGAATGTTTACTCGAAATAAACTATTAGAAAATTAAATAGTAACAAAAAATGGCTTACTTATGCTGCATTAAAGGACGGAAAAGCGCCTAAAAAAATAATCGAAGGAAAAAAAATTTGACATCCCATCGGAGTGATAACCCGCGCCCAACGCTGCTGTTGTAAGAGAACGTGAGCATGTGGAAGGTTTATAGTAAATGAACAATAAGGAAATTAAATATTAACAAAAAATGACTTGCTTAATGCATTAAAGATCGAATAGGCGCATAAAAAAATAATGGAAGGAAAAAGTGCAAAAAAGAATACCAACAGCAC
>UCOM01005074.1:0-10323 GCA_900474385.1 Ormyrus pomaceus | reverse complement strand
TAAACAAGTAATGTATTTTTTAAATAAGTAATTCTAGTTTAAGGAACACTTCACTTGTTAATAACATTTAACAAAAAGCTCTTTTTCGATTTTGAAGTTAGTGAATCGATCGGAAATACTTAAACGAATAAAATGAGCCTAATTGAGTGTAAAATAAATAAAAATTGAAACTTTGGCACTATTGGAAGTGATATTCAGGAAAATCTCAAAACTTATGATTTTGAAAATCAAGAAAACTTAGACTATGTTTATATAATTTCATTTTTATACGGTTTATAGTGTACAGTTAAGTCTCTTTTATGCATTTAATAAGCAACAATTAATAAAAACATTTAAATATAGTTATTACTAATGATTTACATGTCGATTGACTTTTGATTCAGACTGTATAGCTTGAACATCCTTAATCGAAACCGTAGAGAAAGACTTGAAATTTTTTTATGTTATTCCTTAGTTAAAAATAGGATTACATGATTTTTTCAGATTTTTTTACCTCACGGTTTTTGAGAAAAAAAATCTTGAAAATTGAAGTTTTAACATGGGCTCTTATGGAAAAGAGAGGTTATGAAGCGCTTAAACGTAAGAATTCGCGACAAAACACGTAGAGATTAAGTTAAAACAGCAATAGTTTTATAGAAAAACAATCAAGGAATCCAAATGTACCCGGCTGTAAATCGCTTACCAAAACGGGGCGCTGCTCGCGAAGAGAGAGGGGACCCCGCTTTCCTCGCTTCCTGCATGACACGGTCGAACCTCCTTAAAATGGTCTTTGTTCGATTCAAATATCTCAATCCAATCATTAAAAAAAAGTGAAATTAAATTTTTCGAAAATCGAAAATTTGCGATAAATCGAAAACAAATAAGCTAAACAAAAGAAAATTTTTGTTGCCGCCTTCACAAGAAAAGCAAAAAAAATGAGCCGTGAAAGATGCAACTCCGTACAGTAGAAGCTGAGATCTACACACACACACACACACACACATCCATATAGACATTTTTCAAAAAACATTTATTCTTGTTCCTGACACCTTAAAATACAATTAATTATACCAGGTTTTTCGAACAACCCCAAAAATTACTATCACAAAGCTTTCTCTAGGAGGAAGTAAGATTATAGAAAATCTGGTGATAATATACTAGTAGATTGTAACATAATAAATATATTTTATATTTAATCTAATAAATTTATCACACTTTTGCAAGTGGAAAAAGTGGATACATTTTTAAGAAAATATTATAATTTTTTTTACTTAACAAGTTTTTAAAAAGTTATAATTTTTAAAATATTAGCACTTTTGGATGATAATAAATGTTTTACAATAAATGATTTACTGTATAATGATAATAAATATCAACAATAGATATTTCCAGCCGATGGTACAGTGTTACTTCTTCACGAAAACATACGTTGGTATCGTAGGGATCTGCAAGTTATGTAACAGAATTAAGGACACAGAAGAGTCAGAAAGTCTTGTACTGCCGAGGCTTTTAAAAAGAGGGCGTTACTGACGCAGAACTAGAATTTATAAATACAGAAGGTCTCTGGTTCGATCCCGGTCTCCAGCAAAACTGACATTGGGACACCACTGTATTTATTTACAAATGTCTAATAACATCAAAGCTCAGGTGGTTCGGAAGTCACCTTTAAGCCGTTTGTCCCGTCGCGATTTGACAAGCTGTAAGGTAGCGTAAAAGTCGAAGTTAAAATAAGATAAAAAAAAAAAAAAAAAAAAAAATGTTACAGGTGCCGAGGAGAGCAGACGACGCGGAGAGCGCTGTGGTGAGAGAGAGAGAGCGGTGTCGCGAGAACGCGGTGTCGCGATTAGGCAGATTGCCTCGCGCCTTTGAACAGAGCAAACCGACTGAACCTTTTGTTTCCGTGCGACTCCCTAGAGCGACCTTGTGCGTGAATTTCCGTGCGTGCATAGTGCCTGTTCCTGCCTTTTTTTCCAGGCCTTATTGTTTGTCGAGCTACCACGAGCAAACGGAGTTTCCCGACGAGAAACTGAAGCGTTTTCGCTTCGAAATTGTGAGCACCCGCTCTGGGCGAATTTCGAATTTACTTTCTTTCTCTCTCAATCTCCCTCGTGCCATGCCACTCGTCTGGCCGCCTCGCGCTTGCTGCTTCGCGGTTGAACTACCTAAATTCATTTTTGTTTCATATTTTTGTTGTGAATAAATTACGTGTTACTTTTTAATCACGTGTTGCTTATTCTCGTATTAGTTTTCCCGCGATACCTCTTTTGAGCTTACTAGCAGCAGCGGTGCAAGCAGAGGAGAACCAGCGAGTACGCGACGAGAAGTGCCACGTTGTCGAGAGTCTCCGGCTCTCGTCGCCTTTTTACTGTTTTACTCCGCCTTGAGTTTCTTTTTTTCGTATATTAAATTTCATGCAACGCCTAGCCGGCCGTTACATTGGCGCTGTCGAAAAAACCCACGTTCGACAACGTGGTTCATACATAATTAGTCAAAATCGCGGCCCCTCGCAGTATTAATTTTCTACTCGCGAAATTTCGACCGCGAGAAATTCGTGACCTAGCGAGCGAGCGCGCGACCTCCCCGGCACAGGCAAGTCTGGCGAAAACGTAAACACGCGCACCGAGCGGTGTTTACATCGACTAGAGATTCGAATTGTACTCAGTTCTAGCACGCAAAAATTTTACTGTGTGCTAGACAGAGAGAGAAACTGGAGAAATAATATTTCTCAGTTCCAAGTCTCTCTCTGAGCTCACACAAAATTCGAATCTCTCTCAAAGCCAAAGTGAAATTCGAATTCGTGCGTTCCGAGCACCATCGAGTGCGTGCGCTATAGGTGAGCGAGCACCGAGCGTAAGCGTCGTCCCGCGTATTGTATGCGTGTGTGAGCAGCGTGCGCTCGCGTTACAGCGCAAGACAATTGTGTGCGTGTGTGCAGAGTAGACGCGACTAAAAAGTTAGCGACAACGGTAAATACGACGCAAGCGTTAGGACCGCAGCGAATTCATTCCACAGCTCCGACAGCGTCAACGTTTGACCAAGGATTGACACTGTTAGAACTAACAAACGGTGCAAAATGCGTAATACTAAAAATAACCGCAGAGGAAATGCCACAAAAACGTAGCCTCATTATACGGCAACACCAAGAGATGCAAAAATTAACACAAGTGATAAAGTTAGCCAGCAGCACCAGACTTCGACATAGCGAAACTCCGACTGACGAGCCGAGCCCCGACGACCAAGACGAAGAGTTCGGAAGAGCTCACTTGAAGGACCCGGATTTGTATTCCCGCTGGTGGGCTCGTGTGAGATTGGGACTGCGTTAGGTCCTCTCAGCCTGCAGATTGTCTCGGCGTGCAATCAACGCCTTCTCCCTTTCGAAGGAGACGCGGAAGTCGCAGACGGGCGAACTTCGTCCGTGTTGGGCTGGTCCGAGTTGCCGTTTGAGCTTGGAGGCATCCGCCTCTACTTAAGAGCTCCCGTCCTAAAATAGCTGATAGAAGACTGTTAACTCGGCGTAGACGGCATCCGAGCTTTCAGCTCGGAACTTCTTTAGCGCTATGAATGCTTGATCGTCCGAGACGCAGAGAGCGAGACTTCGATTCCTCTCGCAATAGCGGCGATCCGCCCGAATGAAGTGTGTAACCCCGACTCTGTGGGGCTTGCTGAAGTCAGTGAGGAGCAACGACAACAACTGCAAGAGTTGCTCGATCGCCTGCTGCCGCGAGCTGACGCGCCTCTTGGCCGCATGCCATTGATCGAGCATGAGATTGACATGGGCACAGCGAAGCCGATAAAGCAGCGCTATTATCCGGTATCGCCGAAGATCGAGGAAGAGATGCACGCGCAAGTGCAAACCATGTTGACCTCGGGAGTAATCCGCTAGTCCAATAGCGAATGATCAAGCCCAGTGGTTATGGTCCGCAAACCGAACGGATCCTATCGGTTTTGCGTCGACTACCGCAAGCTCAACGCCATCTCAAAGATCAGCGCATACCCCCTTCCTTACATGGACGCAATTTTGCGCAAACTCCAGCAAGCACGCTAGATCTCTACTTTGGATTTGAGCAGTGCTTATCATCAGATCCGATGAAGTAAGAGTGCGCACATCTGACCGCTTTCAGGGTACCTGGACTCGGACTTTTCGAATTTATTAGGATGCCCTACGGAGTCGCCGGCGGGCCCGCTACATTCCAACAGCTGATTGATAAGCTGATTGGTGCCGAGCTCGAACTGTTCGCGTTCTCCTACTTGGATAATGTGATCACTGTCACAGCGACCTTCGAGGAGCACCTCCTCTGGTTGGAGCCTGTCTTACAGTGCATTGTCGACACGG
Organism: Ormyrus pomaceus; assembly: GCA_900474385.1. Taxonomy (NCBI): domain Eukaryota; kingdom Metazoa; phylum Arthropoda; class Insecta; order Hymenoptera; family Ormyridae; genus Ormyrus; species Ormyrus pomaceus. The sequence continues at coordinate 6,011 of UCOM01005074.1, read as the reverse complement.
GACTCACGATCAATCGTGAGAAAAGCGAGTTTTGCCCCAGCAAAGTTAAGTACATCGGCGTACTCGTTAACCGGGACGGATTACTCGGTACCGAAAAATCTCAAGCAGTTACGACGCTTTCTCGACATGGCGTCGTGGTATATAAAGTTTCTCGAAAACTTTTCCACGATCACGCAGCCGCTTGTGAACTTAACGAAAAAGGAAGTTAAATTCGTATGGAGCGAAGCGCATCAAAATGCGTTTGAACAAATCAAAGCATTAATTGTGCTCCAGAGACCCTCGTTTGAGCATCCGTTTGTACTGCATACGGATGCCAGCGACGCTGGCCTTGGCGCGGTGTTAACGCAGCACGTTAACGATGAGGAGCAAGTTCTTGGCTTTGTGAGTCGTACGCTCTCGTCAGCCGAAAGGAATTACACGGTGACGGAGCGCGAGTGCCTAGCCGTGTTATGGGCTGTGCGCAAGTTCCGCGCCTACCTTGAGGGCTATAAATTTAAAATCATTACTGACCGCAGTAGCCTCAAGTGGCTCTGCAACCTGCATAACCCTTCCGGTCGCTTGGCGCGGTGGGCACTCAAACTGCAGAATTATGACTACGAGATCGAGCATCGCAAAGGCTCTCTTAATCTCATGCCAGATGCGCACTCGCGCATGCACGAAGAGTACTCGACTTGCGACATCGCTACTATCGTATTTATGCCAGACTCTCAAGATAAACGTGTGTGATCAGCTGTACACTCACCGACCGGATCCAATGATTGACGATTACATCGAAGACCAAGACGCGTGGAAGCTTGTGCTGCCCGAAGAGAAGCGCGAGAAAGCCCTTCGCAAGAACCACGAAGAACCCACGGCAGGACATCTGGGCTGCGCGAAGACGTACGCCACTTTTCTGTGTGCCAGCAGTGCAAAGTGCTGCAGCAAGCTCCCGCGGGGCTAATGGAACGGCGAAGTATCGTCGCTCGACTCTGGACATGCGTCTCAGCTGATAAAATAGGACCCTTTCCGCGTTCCGTCCGTGGCTATGAGCATCTCCTAATCTTCACGGATGTGTTCAGGCGATGGGTGGAAGCGGTTCTGCTCCGCAAGGCGACGGCGCAAGCCGTCCAGCGAGAGCTGAACGAACGCGTCTTTATGCGCTTTGATGTACCAGAAATTGTTCACACCGACAACGGCCCTGAATTCCGAGGCGCAGCGTTCACGAAGTTCCTCGAAAAGAACGACGTGTTACACTCGACGATTCCGCCATACCACGCACAGGCGAATCCCGTCGAGCGCGTCAATGGAACCGTGAAGACGATGATCACGTGCTTCATTGAAGAATATCAGAAAGAATGGGATGTTCATCTTCCAGCATTGATTTTCGCGTATAACACCGCAGTGCAGGACAGTACGGGTGTACGTAAGCCCCGCGTTCTTAAATTTCGGCAGAAATCCAACACCACCGGATACTTTGCAGAGAAAAGAAGACGCCGCAGCAATCGCTTCGCAGGAAGAGGCTTCTTCTGTTCAGCAATGGATTGAACAATTGTGATCGCTGCCAGACGTGCATGGCCTAGCCGGCGAAAGCTCTGAACGAGCGCAGGCGCGTCAAGCAGAGTATTATAACGCGCGACATTGCGACGTTAGTTATGAAATTGGTGACGAAGTGCTCAAGCGAAATCGCGTGCTTTCGTCCGCCACTCAAGGCATCGCCGCTAAGCTGGTTCCTAAATATGCAGGACCCTATCGCATTGCTGTGCAATTTGATTGGGATTATAAAAAAAATACCACACCCGTGTTTACCGTTGTTTGTGCGAACCGTTTTAAAACAATTTTAACAGATTTTTATTTTGGCGCACGCGCTACTGCTTTTCTTAAACGAGTCTACTTTTAGATGATTTTCGAAAAAAGATCTAAAGCACGAAGCATATTTTTTCAATTCTCTCGTTACATCGCACGGTTGCGGCGACAAGCACTTGTAACACTTGTTGGAACATCTGTGATCCTCGACACGGCTAAAACTTTTATTGCACGATATACAATAATTGTTGCTTAAACATGGGAATTGAGGTTAGGAGGGCATGCTGGGACACTACGATTACAATTTACAGAAACTACTACTACAGTTAATTACTAATTTCTACACCAAGAAGGAGTCTTACATAAGGATGCTTACCTTAACTCAGGCCCTCACTGACAGCTTCAACGGAGAGCACCGCTTCTCCCAAGTCGTGCGGTTGTCATGGCTCGAATCCGCTTACGCTGCTCACCGTCCCGAAGCTCCAGCACCTGAAACATAAAAGAGAAGTGGAAACGAGGTCCAATTAGCTGACAATTAACTACAGGAACAATTAGTCTTATCTGTCATTCAGCAGTACAGCACCAGCACTACAGTCACTGCAACAGTCGTCAACTTCGAGCGCGCCTAGCCTTACCACAGCTCGCAGCGCTAGAAGAGATATCACGAACACTTTCCACTTACCACTCTCCGTGGATTAGCGAGTTCGCGCGGTCGCGTTTTGGTTTTTTTTGGTGTTAGCTCCGCGGAAGTCGTGGCCTCGTGGCCTTTGGATTTTGGGCATTGATTAGAGTCTCCGGCGAGACAAAAAGTGTGTGTAATTGGTACTGCAAGAAGAGCAGCTTGGCTTATTCGTTGGGTTTTTCGGCTCGAATTCCAATCCGAGAATATTGGCTTATCGCGCGCGATTCGAGTATGTGTGCTCACGGTGCGTGCGACGTGGGTTTTGGGTGTCACGTTTTGTCGCGGCTGGCGCCGGTAAAAATTATAGTGTAAACTTAGTGGTGAATTTTCTAATTCAATAAAGTTAGATTTGGTGTGCATAATTAAATAAAAAGCGTGTTTAATTGCTTTTCTGGGCGGCTACGGCACGCCTCTACCCTGCGCTCCCCACTGAGCCGATTCCCTTTCGTTCCCTTACAGATTTTCCTTGCTACAGCCTCCTCTTTCCCCAATTCCTTGTGGTAAATTTTTGTGATACCAAAAAAATTTTCACAAGCCATACCCATTATCTATACGCGAATCATGTACGAATATCGTGCGAATCCGGTGTGAATTATGTGATCCGCATGTACAAATCATGTGATCTGCAACTGTGGATCATGTGATTCACAGTGCAAACTATATGCGAAACACAAGATCCATGTAGATTGCAGTACGATCTCACCATAAAATCTCACGCAGTCCTCACATAAGTCTTACATGCTCCCTACTGAGCGACCCATAGATTACATGTGGAAAGCACATGATTCTCATATGATTTGCTTACGGATCTGATATGCGATTTTTTAGGGCATTATACAGATCGAAGGATAATTTTAGGTATGGCTTTGAACTAAAAAATTTTAAAGAACAATCAATAATCATTATTAATACATTAATTATTGTGATTACTTACTGCAATCTGTTTCATCTGAACCATCAGTACAATCTGGATTATCATCACACATCCAATTTAAAGCAACACATTCTCCATTTCCTGAACGACAAGTAAACTGCTCAGTCGTACAATTTTTATCATCTGTAATTATAAAAATATTTATAAGTAATTTTGATTTTTAATCTATGCTTGATTAATAGTCGATAAACTACCATATGTACAGACACTAATTAAAAAAATATATAGTACAATAATAAATGGAAATAAATTAATCATATTTATTTCTAAGCTTCTTCTTAGAATATATAAAGTCGCGTTGTTTTAGTATTATAGAGTACCGTAATTATAACTAAATAATTTTTTAGTTAATAATAATAGTTTCAGAATAACAACCGCTAAATAAAAGATTTTGTTTGACTTATTCCATTAAATCCTAATCGACCATTTCATAGTCGTTTGCTTATTGGTTTAGAAAATAAAGAAAATCGATGAAAATAAAAAAGTTTGTGATAGTTTTTTATGTAAAACCGCCAACTCTTTCCGAATCCAGCATCAGATTTTTCATATTTTTCACAGAAAATTCAATATAGCCGCTCAAACCCGAGAAAATTTTTTTTTTTTCGAAAAATGACTGGGCATATATTTTAGTAATAAGTCGATATAGTAAGATACAAACAGTGAAAGTGGACTCAAAATGGCAACTTAGTGTGCGGAAATAGTATATTTCGATACGAGTGCGGAAACGCTTCGGTCGGGCGAAAACGGTCACACGAGGATAAAATCACTTTCTCGCTCGTGTATTGAACAATATTTTTTGATACGACGTGTGCAAGGCTTGATTTAGCGCGTGCATTTTCATTCATGCGTGCGCAAAATCGAGTTTTGCGCACGGAGTGTCGAAAATTAACTTTTTCCTGAAAAATGCATGCACAAAAAAAGTTGTGTCAAGCCGTTAGCTCAAATGTTATGCAAACGGCTTCATGATAGATTGAGCGAGCCTCTCTCCCACTTTTGGTGTCTGAGTCGCCAAATTTCGCTTCATGACTTACAAACGTTTTCGGAGAGGAGTGCTCTCGGTTGTTAGGTAATCAGCGCACTTCTGCTCTGTTACCGGAACGACCAACAACTCTGCGGAGCTGAAACTTGTTGCAGATATTGGTTATTTTTGCCGAGTCAAATTCAATTTTTGTATTTATTTTTTAATTTGACTTTTGAAATTAAAATTTGACTTTTTTAAAATTCTAAACGACCTGGGCTATTTTATAATTAGCTATTGCCATGTATGGATGGATTTTTAAAAATAAAAAATCGACGAGTTACTGCAAAAATATGTATTCTTGAACATTATCAAAAAGGTACGAAAATTAAATAAAGTAACAACCTTAAATATAGTATTATGATGTAACCTTGAAAAATGATATTTTGGGAAACTCGGGAATGAAATGGCCCTCATTTCACGCTAGAAATTAGCGTAGAAAATCGAGCATTCCAAACGTTTGTCGAAATTGATTGTCCGAGCGGGGAAAAAAGTCAGGCTTACCTGCAAAAACAGTCACTTTTTTTTAATTTTTAAATTTAAAAAATTTTTTTTCTATATTTTAAATTATTTTGTCGATTTCTGTGTACGATTTGAAATGCACGATCATCTATCCAACTTTCTAACACCAAATGAGTGGTTTTCAAGCCCTCGTTGACAAAAACACGGTGTGTAACACGGGGAGAAAAGCTATTTCAGACTCGGGTGAGGTATTTTCAGCACTCGTCTCTGTCGCGGGTGCCTTCGGCGCCCTCTACTTCGACTCGTGCTGAGTACCTCACCCTCGCTAGAAATAGCTCATTTTCTCCCCTTGTTGCACAATGTACTATTTACATCTACACGTTTTGATCGCTTATGATCTGCTGGATTATTTGCAATAACTATGCACTCATTATTTTCATCAAAAATTATTACGGGCTCTTTAAAATTTATATTTATACTCTGCAAAAGAAATCTAATCCAGCGAGCTTCTTTAGCTGCTTCATATAAAGCCATATATTCATCTTCTGTTGAGGAAGTTGCAACTGAATTTTGCCTTTTCGTATTCCAAGAAATCGTATTGCAATAAAACATTTTAAATACATAGTTGATTGTACTTTTCCGGTCGATTTCATTGCCCGTCCAATCAGAGTCTACGTAACCACTTAAGATGTTTTGATAATCATTATTTCGTTTATAAACTAAACGAAGTTTTAATGACTCTTTTACATATCTTAACTTTCTTTAGATTGTGCATATCCCAAAGTTACAGGAAAATTCATTACCCAAATGTCGTACACTCTCCTTGTAAGCAAATTTACTGCAAAAACATAAATCTGGTCGTGTAGATAGCATAGCATACATTAAACAACCTATAAGATTTCTACATGGAGCATCACAATACTCGTCAGCATTTAAGGCATTGAAATCTAATTTAGCAGACAATGGAGTATTTAAGGGGGTTATATACTGATTTTTCCCTCCTATAAAAAGACCTGAAAAAAAAATCTATATGATTATGGTTTCTTTTTAAAATAGCCATCAAAAATATAGCATATATTGATCAAATGGGCCCAAACTGTACTCTGTAGGCCCATTTGATCCAGAGATATTGC
>UCOM01005073.1:0-10320 GCA_900474385.1 Ormyrus pomaceus | reverse complement strand
TTTCAGTTCCTGGCACTTTTTACAATAATTTGTGCTGTATTTGATATTTATTGCCTTTCACAAGCTGCTCCAGGATCCGTTCATTATGGGTATTACGTCATTTCTTATGAATTTGTTTATGTAGGAAATCAGCACGGTATGATTTTAAAATCTTTCCATCTGTTGCTAAGTATTTAAGATTTAATAAATTTTAATTTACATAATAACATATTATTTTAAATAACATTTTTTTAGTTCGAAATGCTCTCATCGTCTTTGCCTTATTCTCGATGCTCGGAGGATTAGTGATATTTGCAACGTCTTTCATGCTAATTAGAGCTTTGAGAAAAGAGTATGAAAAGAAAATGGTACCATGGCTCTACACTTTTGCAATATTCACCATCTTCAGGCTTTTCGCCTTTTTATTCTTCAGTATTGTAAATGATCTGATTTTTGCTTATAATATATTGATGTGCCTTTTGTGGATTGCATTCTCTGTACTGTCAGTTTACGGATGGCTAGTTGTCTATTCGTTGTACATTGAATTAAGTGAATTGACAAGACTAGAAGATCTTGCTCACTTAAGAGTAAGTTATTAAATAATTTTGAAAGCATTTTAATTTTATTTTTAGTTTTTCTGTTTATAAGAATAAATCTGTGGTTATATGACAATTTAAAATTACTGATTTAATTTTTGTATCTTTATAAATTTTTTTAATAAATAATCTAATTAATATTTTTTATTTTTAGATTGGAACTATGCAATCGCTCAATGCATCCACGACTCATTCGATTGCAGGATCCCGGCCTACGACGCCACACAGTACAGTTTCAACTATGCCAGTGAATTAAATTAAAGGATTTTTCAATCAGTTACAGGGTCCAAGAATGAGAAGAGTGAAATACGTGTTAGTTGATATAATTCGTTAGTAATATCGTAATCGTAAGTGAAACTATATCCAATAATTTCTCTTTATACAAAGATAAAATAACCGTCCATTTCATATTCCTTAAAAATACCCCATATTAACCTATGGTATGCAGTAGGGTTAAAATATTTCCATCAATTTTGAATCATTCCATAGGTGTTATGTTCTAACAAAGAAAATATTACAATTTTTTTTTTTAAATCATGAAAATGTAAATGATTTTTTTTTTAAATCTTTGTTATTACTGTTTACACGATTTTATTATAAGATTTTAATTAATAAAATAGGTTTAGGTATTTATTTTATATGTATTTATTATAAATTCAATGAACAACAGTCCTGTTTGCAGAAAGAAATTGCCGTAAAATTATATATTTAGAAACCGATTTATAGACTGTAATAAAATAACAGTTATTGACATAACGGATGTGATTAATGTAAATATTAATATAATTAATGCGTAGTTATACACTCAGAATTACTAATGAATGTAAATTGTATATACTGAAAAATTTTACATACGCTGAAAAAAATGTTGTAGGAAAATTTGCTAAAGTTGAGTAAAATTGCTATACAACTTAAGAATGCTAGAACATTTGTATTATTATAATAATTAGTATGTTATGTAGCAAAATCAAGTTTACAATGTGACCAAGACAATTTTTATTATGTAATATAGCAATTTTTACTATTTAGCCATGATAATATTTACTATGTTGCAAATAAATTTTTATGTCATATGAGATGATCCGCACAATATAGTTTTTATTGAAAAAAATATTTCTCCTTTTAAATTAATTATTAACATTTGTGGCTGAAACATTTATTATTGAGGTTTGAGTTTTCATTAAAAAGAATCTTTAGAAGATGGGACATTTGATTCGCAATGCTTACGCTGTTACATATTATTTATATATTAATTTTAGTAAAATTAATATTACATTGTTTTAAATATTATTAAAGAAATTATTGTATTTTTTATAATCAGTTATTGTAAAAAATAAAAATTTAATACTATAAATTATGATTAGAATAAAAATAGTCATAATATGAGTGTACCCGACGACTCTTACAAATTATACTAATATATAATAGTATAAAAATTGTATAGTATTTTACTACACCATTTTTCTCAGTGTACAATAAAGTTTTTTATGCGATTTTATTATCAGATTATAATAACAGACAAAAAAATATTAAAATACTTGTCTGTTTTAAGAAAAAGCTCGAACTAAAAGATTAATTAATACAAATGAATGTTGTTTTGTAGAATAGAAAATAATAATTGTAATTCAATTTATTACATTACTTTTATGTAATCTAATAAAAGTAATGCATATTTTAAAAATTTTATATTAATGGTATTATACAAATATAAATATTACGTTTTGTAAGAGAACATACTTGTTTAATTTTCTTCAATACGTTAAAGAATTAAAATAAGTGATAGTATGGAATTTAAACTAAATAGATTTAAATTTAAATTTTTTTAAATGCAAAAATTGATATCATTATTTTCTATTTTTAGATAGGTATATTAAAATATTTTCGTGAATATGTCCCGTTCTTTTAAGTAAATATTATTTTATAACTACAATTTAATCATTCATAGGTGGAGGAAAGGATGAGAAAAACGTGATCAAAGTCACAAAGTTAATTTGATACAGACTGTATATCCATTTTACTATTCGTGAAAGTAGAAATACACTGAGATGTGGTCAGCCAAATGGCAATATACATAGGTATATTAAATGATGTTAAATTATATTAACGAATGTTAAATAAATATTATATAAACTTTGACCATTTTTCAACCTTTCCTCCTTTTAAAGTAATCAAATTTTTTTTGCTTTTTATTAAACGTATAAAGCATCCGATCTATTAAATCTATTCAAAATTTGTGTTTTCTACCGTGCTTAAAATTTGTTTAAAGTATGCAGAATAAAAAATTATAAAAACTGCTCTTAATTATTCAGTATTTACAATCTTAATTTGATACTAGGAGATTTGAGGCGCGCTTCGCGCGCCGATGTTTCGCGTTCGTTGTTCAATTTTTTTTTGCGACAATGGATGGAAATCATCGGTACGAAGTAATCCGTTCGAGATTCGAGATCGAATTTCGATACAGTTCGAGATGGATTGCTTGCTCGATTTATATTAAGGATTGTCCTTCTAATATAATATGGCATATGAATCGGTGCATACAAAAAGGGCCCAAGTCCATTTGAACAAATTTTAGGAAAATGAAAAAACAAACTGAATTACTTTTGTTACGCTAAGTGGATTGCCTTGAAATTTACCACAGATGTAGTTGGTAGTATCTAAAATAAGAAACCACATTTACAATTTCCAAAACTAACTAATATATTGTTTTGATTAATAAAAAAGTCGATGGACTTAGGGCCTCTTTTACAGAATTTATGAAAAAAATCATTTTTGTGAATCTAAATTTTACTTTTATTCATCAATAATACATTGTTCAACAATTTTCAACCCCCTCAATTCCCAGACCATAAACTCTCAACCCTTAAACCCTCAACCTTTAAACCCTTAAACACTCAACTCTGAATGCTAAAACCCTTAACTTTTAAAAACAATGTATTTAACAAAAGCTTTACTATCAAAATTCACAAAATAATTATTAAAAAAATAATATCAATAATTGAAACCAGCGCGTGACTACAGTAACTGACCTAAACATATTGATTACAATCCGTGATGTTTTGATTGTTTTTATTATGAATCGCTTCAAATAACTAACAATATTAGGTCGTAAAACAGTAAATTATTGGGTCTGCATATTTAGATAAAAAGCATTGTAAATATATATCGTATATTATAATCTATATTATGCACTATAATGATATAATTTATGAAATAAATATTGCAAATATTGAAACTTATCATTGTAAATTTAAAACCTAAATTATAAAATTTTTTTCTACGAATTCTGCAAAAAGAGACCTAAGTTCGGGACTTAGGTCCCTTTTGGCAGAAACTAAGATTTTTAAAGTAAGGGTTCGCTGTTTTCTATTCAGATTATAGTGAAGCATCATTTTACATTAATAAATCAGATTTTATCTCTATTTTGCCGAAAAGTGGACTTTGAGCCCTTTTTACATGCACCAATTCATATAGCCTAGATGTAAGACATAAAGTTTTAAAAATGACATAGTTTAATGGTTAATAAAAAACAGACTATGATGTTGCAAAATATGCTCTTATTTTTATTAAAATTGTGCACATTTTCTTTTTTCTTTTAGTCAAAATTTATTTACATCATATAAATTCTATGAATAAAAAAGTAATTAGTAAACAAATATAGGCAAATAATTTTTCAGAATATACTTTTCTCAATATTTATTTTTGGTTGAGAACAGTTATAGTTTTTCGAAGATATGTATTTTAAATTTATGGATATATTTTCAATTGTATAATTAAAAATAATTAATACTGGATTTATTAAATTTTTATTTTCAAATATTCTAATTATTTTCATTATAAATTGGAAAATCTATTTAATACCATTCACATCCTATAAAGGACCACATAAATAACTTGCATATTTTGGGCCCTGGTTTAATTTGTTGAATTTTTGATATATTATAATATATATAATTATATTCAGTCCCTTGATCAAAAGTGTCCATAGTCACAAAGTCCAAAAGTGAAGTTTTCTTTAAATATATTTTTATTTTAAATACACTTTTTTTTTTAATATATATATATGTAATTGTATCCTTTTCTTTATATATTAGTAAAATATTAAATTAAACTTTGATAAAACAATTTAAATTCCCATCAGCAGTAAATATATCCAAATTAGCAAGTCAGCGCAGCGAAATATAATGATTAGCAAATTAATACATACAGAAAGAATTGCACTCTTCAAACAAGGAGATAAACCAGAACATAAAAAAATGTCAATAAATACAACTCAGTGTCACCGCTGGAATCAATCCACATAATCGTTAAAGCCATCACTCTGTGATTCGATAAATAATCCGCCAACATCTCGATATTCGCGTAAAAAAATTGACGGGCTCCGTGTCGTGAAAATCTATCGCACGTAAAATCAACATTTTTAAACTTCGCATTCATTTAAGTGATAAATTCCTACTTTGTATTAATTGATTAAGTGATAACAATAAAGACAATCTTTTATTCGAGTGAAACTGTGCATACCGTTTATTCAAATTCCCAGCACACATCATTCTGTCAAATATAGCTAGTGAGAGTCGTTAACGATGTTCCAAGGTTAAAAGACAGTAAGTTCAAATTTTATCTAGTACAAAATTGAAAGATTGTTTACAACTTACAAAATTCGTCCTCACTGTTTTATAATTAATTAACAATAATAATTGACAGGGAAAAATAAACCAATTTAAATCAATTAATTAATAAATTCATTAAGTAAAAAGTCCAAGGCTTAACAGATATACATACAGTGTATGCACTGTATTTCTAAAATTGTCCATTTTTTGACGTTGTCACTTCGGACACTTTTGATCGAGATCACAATTTCAACGGGACTAAAAATTATAAGGTATGTACGGGATCTTTTAAACGAAAACTAAAATTGTAAGTAGAATTTTTAATTGAATAATTAAATAAATAAGATTTTTTCTTTGAAACAGCGTACAATCAGAACAAAGCTAAAAAGATATGTAAATGTGCGTAAATATAATGTGCAACGTTATGTAAGACTCATAAAATTTACAAAACGAATGTTAACAAATTTAATTTTAAAAACTTTTTTTTGTTTCCCGCTTACTTAAGGTATTTAAAACAGAAAAAAATTATAAAGTGGAAATAAAACGAATTTTTTTTATTTACGCACGCCTTTTTAGATATTATCTCCCATCATACAGTATTTCTACAATTACCGTTGACTGACCTCCTTCGGTTCTTTTTTGGACCAAAATAAAATAAATAAAGACTCCAATATTTAATGTGTTTTAGTTAAATGTGCGTTATTTTTACTTTTAATATTCACAACAGAAATTAAACAGCTTTTTTAATTTTCCATATAATTGTAACTATTATAAAAATTTTACAAAAATGAAAAATGTATAAATTTACCACGATTCTGATAGTACAAGTCTAAATTCGATAATTAAATCTAGGAAAACAAATCGGAAAATAGAAAACCAACTAAGTTTTTGTACAGTACCAAACACAAACAATGCTATCGACATAAGTTGGCAAGACAATTAATTAAGACACTTTAACTTGTCTTGTAGTTTAAATATTACAGTATATTACGCACGCTGAATTTATTTTGCGCATGCTAACTAAATGCACGTAGAAATGTAACATTTAACGTATGAAAAGGAGTGCGTAAATATTAATATATTTACGCACTCCTTTTCGTATTAAATTTCGATACTATTTACGCACTCCTTCTCGTAGTATATTTCGATACTAGTGCGAGAAACATTTGCGCCTGAGCAAAGCGAGGGAGAAAAGATAACACGAAATTAAAATTACCTTCTTGCTCTCGCGTATCGAATAGTATTTTTTGATAAGATGTGTACAAAGCTTGATTTAGAGCATGCATTTTTATTCAAGCATGCGCAAAATCGAGTTTTGCGCAAGGAATGTCAAAAAATGAATTTTACGCACCGACTTGGAAAAAATCTTTTACATCGTTTTGTATTTTCTGTTGCAAATAAAATCTTTTAAAATCTTATAGATTCTGGTATAAATGCAGTTATTAAATTCTATAAAATATTTTATAAGGACTTTACATTATTATCATGAGATAATCATACAATGTACTATAAAATCTTATTCAGTCTGGTACAAATGCACATTAAATCTTATAAAATGAATTTTAAAAGATTTTTTAATAGAGATATTATTTATTATTTTGATGGATCAGTTGCTGTATGTATAGTTGCTTTAATTCTTTCACAACCAGACTTTTTTTTTAATACTAAATTGTCAGTTTTTGTTGCAATATATTTTTTCATCTGATCAATTAATAATTTTACTTTAGAATATGTAATTAAAAACTAACACAAGTTTCTGAAATTCTAATTGCTTAGCTTAGAAAAAATTTAAATTAAAAGAATATCAAAAGTTTGGAAAACTAGTTTTTTTAGTTTCAATACATTATTTAAGCATTTTCAATGCATTATCTGTCACACAATGGAGAATACATTTTTTATTTGTAATAAACGTATGAATGTAAATGTTCGGAGGTTCGTCAACAGTGTGATGCAAACGCTTTCTTTTTATATTGCACTTTAACAATTGTTTAACAACTGTACATGTTTTACTTCGCTAATTCTTTTTTTACAGTCTTTGTTTTGCCATAAAAGCTATCTAAAAATAGTCCTAGAAATACAACAACTGTAGCTACCCACTGTCTTGGCTGTAATGCATTACCAAAGAATATAACAGATGCCAGTACAGTGAAACATTTTCTAGTAGTTGTAGCTATTGAACAGGTCAAAGGACCAAATTCTGCAACAGTCAAGAAGATGAAATATTGGCCTAAAGCTCCACATATGGATAGAGTCAAAATGTGCTGTATTGCAGATGGATGTCTCTGCAAAAACTTAAGGAAGCCCAGAAATTCACCAGAGACTAAAATAACAATACCACTGAAGACAACCGACCACACATTCATGTTGAACATCATGTGACCAGACTTTGTTTTGTGCTCTGCATTCATTCTTTCTTGTACAGTGCTGGTAAGACCGTCCATTATCAGTGAGAGTAATAATAATAGTTGTCCAAAACCTTCTCCTTCAATTTGTTTTGTAGCTACTTTATCTTTATACATAAACAGGACTACTCCAGTGACAATCAGAGTAACAAAACAATACTTTTTGAATGGATAATGCTGAAACATATTTAACAAATACAAATATTTCAATGCCATTTTGTATTTAAAGAATTATCATTATTTAATTTAACATAACACCACATTTATTTTTTCATTTAAAAAAATAAAATAGCCAAGTCAATAAAGCTATAAAGAGAAAAATATGTTTATCAAAACAAACTTCTTGTCATAAAGGAAAATAAAAGAAAATAACAAGAACTGCAAGAAAAGATAAAATACCTTTCCACCGAGGAGAACTCCAAGAATCATCACAGGAATAGGCTTTCCAGCTTTGCCAATGACTTGAGTCGGATAATTAACAAACTGCAAAGCCATGTTGCTGCAAACCATAGCCAGCAGGTAAGTCAGTGCACAAGAGAAATAGTAAATAGTTCTAGTAGTATCTTCACCCTGCTTCATCACAGTCATCAACAGCACCTTGGCGAAAATGCAATTTATAACACATTGCACAAATACCAGTGCAAACATGTAAGTGAACTTCTCAGTGCCGCTCTGGTCCACATATTGTCCCCGGGTAACCTTTTCCTGGAGGATAGCATAGTAAGAGTAACACACGAAAATACCGGCCGCGCAGAAGATTAATTTCGCAGCCCCGGGTTGCGTCATTTTTTCTTGGGAAGTAGACGACTTTTCCGCTTTAACATGTGCGTTTTCTTCTTCTTTTTTCGTAATATTGGCGTCAGAGGGAGAGTGCGTTTTAAAAGACAAATTCAATCGGCCGCTGCGAACTAGCAGGCAGCTGGTCCTAACTGGAACTAAGAGACTGGTCCCATGACGCTTCTGTCGAGTTGGTGAATATTGCCAGTTGCCACTGTAAACATCCACGTTGGTACACGTCAATGGACGATAATGGAGCATAAAGCACGGAGTATATAAAGATTCGAGCCGGCATTGAAGGACGCACTATGATGGTAGCGACACTTCTAACTTTGGTGGGCGGGAACATGGTAGAAACTCGAAATTTGAAATTATCTTGAGTATACAGGAACGGGAGTAGGCTGTAGTACAGATCGGGTAATAAGTGTAAAATAAAGTCATTTGTTTAAAACCCAACAGATCTAGTGGTTTTTTTAATTCAGTTAGGGCACAGAAATTAAGATTTCAAACTGCAAACTCTCAGCTATCAAATTCTGAGCTTAGAAATCCAACAAATATAATTAAATTTTTAGATAGTATAGTTTTGTCAACACTCAGCAAATCTTTAATAAAATATTAAAATAAATATAACAAACTGCAAATTAAAATCATTAATAAACAATGTGAGGAACCTATATCTTTCATTTTATATCTATAAAGATTATAAATATTATAAATATTATAAACATTTAGAGATAGGATTAAAAAAAATATAGCTTTCTGGTATCAACATAGTGATCGGTAGATGGCCAAAGTACGTTTGCATCAATACGGAAGGGAACCGATCGAAATATGCATTTTTCATGTATTACGAAAATACATTCTTATAATAATTTTGACGACGCAATAAACGCTTTAATTTTGTATAAATTGTAGATTAAATAAATACCGTAAAATCTATTCTTTAATTAAATTCGCACTCAAATAGAGTAACACTTATGTAGCGGCTAACTCCCCCGATTTCAAACTCGTATTTTTAATTGAAATTTAATACGTATATTTCAAGTATAGTAAATAGGTTTTTTCATATGACGAGTATATTTCAACTATTTCAAATTTTCAAATAAACTTTTTACGATTAGCGACACCTCTTAGGAAAAAGCCGGAGACTCGAAATTCAAAGCACCGTTCACCATCACCATTGCGTTTGCTCAACCTCGTCTAGGTGCGTGACGTGACTCAATGACTGTACCCAGATTCAAGGTGTGTCTTTCGCGTTAACGTCCGTAGCGTAATTTTCGGTCGCGTAAACGACCGATTCTTAGTTGATAAAATTCGTTTGGGTAAGATTTTTCATTGAGGAGAAGTAGTTCTTTTATTTTTGTTAATGAATAGCGTCAATGCTTGGGGTTTAAAGCAGAAATTAAGTGATTAAAAGTAGTTTGTAAAGCTTCTGGTGTCTTGTATACAAACAGTGCAGGGTGTTGCCTGTGTGACACATGCAAGGTTGCTTAATTAATGAGTGTGATTAATAGAGCCTAGTTTCGGAATCCTGCAGTATATGTACTGTTATTAAACTTGCAGTGCAATTTTAAAAAAACATCTTGAAGTACATAAGTTTTGTCATTTTCGTTAAAATTTAAAAAGTATAATAAATATGTATATGACTAACATGCAGCTTGTTTACTTTAAAAATAAACTATTATTATTTAAGAATGAAACGTAATCATTGATAATAATATTAAAACAAAGCTTTTTTCAGAATTTTATAAGCTCAAACATGAATTACGGAAAAAAATCACCCAGCATGGGCACACCTTCAGTATATTCACATGTCACCACTCGCAGCAGCGCGAATCTCAGATCATCTCGGTCAGTCAGGAGCGTGAAAATACCATGGTATCAAAAGCGAGTATTAACGAGTGCTTTTATTCTCGACATTCAAAGAGGAGCTATGGTTGTCGGAATATATTCATTGGT
>UCOM01005072.1:0-10303 GCA_900474385.1 Ormyrus pomaceus | reverse complement strand
ATATCCCATGTAAGTGCAGTACTTTGACCTTGGTCACCAGTTAAAGTAGAGAACATTTGACGGAAAACGTGACTACTTCCAACAACAAAAACTACATCTTTTATAAGTTCAAAGACACGTTTTCTAAAGTCTGCAAATCCATCACTTTCATCAATTAGACCAAGCTGTTAAAGAAAGCAATATTATTAGTTAGTTATCATTAAATAAGTAAAAAAAATAAACTTTTTTTTAAATTACTTACATGATCTGGTTCCATTTGACAATGTCTGCAAAGCGCTCCAATAAGTCTTCGAATGTATGGTTTAAAGACATCCGTGAGCTGTTCATTATTTCTTCGATAAAGGATTTCAGAAAGTCTATACCAAAGATTAAATGTTATTTGTGCTACCTCGTAATCATGATGACCTATACACAATAATGCAAAATCTAAAGCTTTTATAGCATAATGCTGCTTGCCATCCATACTTCCATTTACAATTGTTTCCAAAAAAGTTTCTGCTAATTCAGTAAAAATACGACAGTAATTGGTAGATCTAAAACATATCAGATGTTCATTAATTTTTACTGTAAACATAACAGTTCTAAAAAATTTTAAATATTAAAATAACAATCTTACTTGTCCATGTCTTCATGTGCAACAGACACATGGTACGGCTGTTCTAAAGTTACTATACGAGAAAAAAGATTTAATTGCAACTGTTGTAGTTGCACAATAGGATCTCCTGTATATGAATCTCTTTTGGATATGGATTCTTCTTCTAAGACTTGTAATATCACACATACACAATCTGAAGCTGCTTCGTTTAATATAGATCCTGTCATATTATTTTGTAGAATCTAAAAGCAATTTACAATACAATTTAATTTTATACTTACAAGGTATTGGAAAATCAAATAAGTAAAAAATAATTTCAAATACTTACATCAAATACAAAGGATATTACATTATTAAATAGAGGAGAAATAAGAGATATTGCATGAATAGTTATCCAGCTGGTACAACATCTTAACACTCTGACATATATTTGAACATCTTCCACTTTTTTTAAACAAGCAATTAAAAATTCTAATAGGAAATCACCAGTAGCACTAAAATTTTCAACAAGTTTTTGCCTTCGATTGGCTCCTAATCTTAAAGATCTAGAATTTATCTCCTCCGGCAAAACTGTTAAAATTTCTAAAAGAGGCCACAGGCTGTCTTGATTGTCACCAAATTTTTGCACCAAACACTGGACGGGATCTTGCCAAGAAGCCATTTGCAAAATTAAATCTGCCAAGGCTAGACATAATTGAGTGACTATAGCTGAATTTGTGTTTTTATTAATTTGCGATATGTGTTCTAAAAGTGAATCTCTTAGAGATACATGAGATTCTGCTGGTAATTCGTGGAAACACATCTGTATTTTTGTTCTCATAGTTTGTGCTGCAAAATAGCAGGATTCTAAATCCTTCTTTTGCAGCAGCATTTCATCAGAAATTTTCCATGCAAATACCTGAAAATAAAAGCAGATTCTTAAAAGAAAGTTCAAAATAAAACTTTATCGTTAAAACAAATGAAAATTACTGTTTCAAATATGTTCTGATTTCTTTCATTTACAAAAATTTTTTAACAGATTTAAAAATTTTACAATCATTGAAAATTGCAGAAAAAATTGAAGCAAAACAATTCACTGCTAATAAATTTATAGGTTATGATGTAAAAATCAAAACCTTTATCAAACAATAAAAAATCAATTGCAAAGTGAAAGCAGATCAGCAGACTTTTGAAAAAGGAAGTCCTTGATACAAAAAAAGAATCCTTATACTCACCGATTTTTGAAGTTCGCCCAGCCATTGCGAAGCTGACTCCTTTTCGGTAGGGTTCGGGTTGTTGTAAAGCGAGTAAACGGCTTGATAAACAATTTCCAAGGTAGGTGCCGACTCCATTATTATAGTCGTGCGTTTATCTTCCTCGTAGTAAAAAAATAAAAAATAAATGAGAGGATTTTCTGTGAGGGAGAGCTGATTAAATCGGCACCATACAGATCTCTTCGCTCTCTTGCCCTGTCTTACTCTACCTACCTCTCCCTCGTATATACAAAAATCTACAGGAACACGTTAGGTTATGTTATCTAGCCTGTTCTACATAAGAAATACGAAACGATAACCTTAAGAAACGATTATTTCCTATATCCTGGTTTACAGTTTCCAACAGTGGCTACCCTGCGAAAAATTCAAAGTTTTAATTATTAATTAAGTTTTAATAATGAGAATTATTTTTAACAAAATTATTTTCTTTAGAAACAGTTAATAACAATTAAACAAAATTTGAGGAAATATACGAAATTTTCAGCACTTCAGTATAGTTCAAATTCTTCTTCAGCTGGAATCCATATCGATTTTGCTTCAATTTTCCATGTGGATTTTTTTGTAATAAGGACCGTCCGAGGATTATCTGAACTGTACTTTTCGACTAAATATCAATTTTAAGTATTTTTTAAGAGAATTACTTTAAAATTTTTGAAAATTTCACTACATTTTTTTTTTTTTTTTTTGTAAATCTAAACCAATGGTGCTACAAAGCGATTTAAAAAATTGTAAAATTATCAGGAAGGTTGAATTTACGGATAAAAGAGATGTCGGAGTAAAAATTGCTTGCAAAATGCAGTCAACCGAGGTAGCGTCATGAGAAAAAAAAAAATAATCTATTAATAATTCGTGTACATTGAAAATTCGTTGCGAATTATAACGCATGTCGGTGCACATGAGCTGTGATCATCGCATCGTTTATTGCAAAAAAAAATTAATAATTTAAACTTACCTTGTCGTTGGAGAATCTGCTATTTAGACAATGCTAAAAATGACTACACTTGAGTAGAGAATTAATTCTTTTTAACGAATTGTAGTTGTTCGATTGTGCTGTATTGTTATTTGTTGTATAAAGAATATACAAAGATGAGCGGTGTAGCGTTTACGCTGCCTCGATGGCAAACTGAAAGAGAACAAAATTTAACTAGCTTCTTCAAAGTTTTTCACAAGACTGAGCTCATGTTCTTCTAACCTGGGCTTTTCCAGTCCAGGTAGAGGGAGAAAGATTACAGTTTCAGAGTCTAATTATACTTAATTTTTACTAAAAGTTTCAAAGTAACACCTAAAAATTAAATTTTGCCCTGTCACAGCGCCGAGTAAGAGGGCGACGGAAGGAAAAAATTCAGATATCTAAAATGTTCATTAGAAACCAATTAGAATAGTCGGGTTCTTTGCAACTAAGATCTAGAGATAAACGACTAACACCGAGGCCACGCTCTGCAAATCTTTCATTCCTAGTTTTCCGAGCAACGAGTGCAAAAATCTCTCATCAAGAAACATTTCAGTTTCAGTGATCAATTATAGAATCGACTTTGAAGGTGAATTATATTATTGATATAATATTATTTCAAGTCTTTCTTTTTTACGGGCCAAGGTGAAAAAGTTTTAAACTATATTTTGTGAAGCCAATAAAATCGAGCATTTCAAACGTTTGACAAAATTGTTTGTCCGAGCGGGGAAAAAAGTCATTTTCCACCGTTAACAGTCGTTTATCTCTAAATCTTAGTTGCTAAGAGCCGACTATTCTGATTGGTTTCTAATGAACATTTTAGATACCTGAATTTTCTCCTTTTGCCCCTCTCTTACTCGGCGCTGTGGCACATTTGCAGACTAACACCGAAGCCACACTCTGCAAATCTTTCATTCCCAGTTTTCCGAGCAACGAATGCGGAAAGTCTCTCATCAAGAAACATTTCAGTTTCAGTTATCAATTATATAGAATCGACTTTGGAGGTGAGTTATATTATTGATATAATTTAAAGATTAAAATGTAATATTTAAAACTAGCTTGTTAATTATTAACTTAAGTTTCCGTACTAAGCAAAGTCCGTCCTTCAAAACATTGTCTAAGAATAAAAAATTTCAAATTTAAGTGCTAATAATTAAAAATTGAAGTTTATTTCTATATTATGTTTCTATATTATCTGAAACTTTTTTTTTTTTTTTTTTTTCATTCTTTTATTAAAAATCTTGTAATTTATTTGTAGATGGCTTCATCAGCAAGAGTTGACCAGAATTCGCGGGAAATAAAATTAGGAAGAGTGCGCAGGTTGTTGGATGTTGCTGGCAGTATAAATTTTTTGTTTCCTACACTATTCGTGGATGAACTTGAAGAACAAAATGGCCATCCGCAATTTAATTTATTTTCAAGGCACGAAGAAACCATTGCTAGTAGGGAGCAAGTACCAAACGGTGAAGAGCGCAGTTGCATCGGCGATGGCCACGGTACCGTTAATGGTATCGGTAACAGCAATGGTAACCAGGATTATCAACAATACGCCGTTTTTGATAATCATGAGGAGCAACATGGCAATCGGGAACATCAACGATTTCCTGAACAACAACAACAACAACAAGATAATCGTTTCCAACGGCCTGTGGATCTCTTTCAAAATGAAAATACTTTGAGCGCCGAAAATCGGGTACGTCAAATAATTCCTGACAATAGAAGACATCAAGATAATCGTTTTCAACGTCCTGCGGATCATTTTCAAAATTAAACTAAAATATTTGAAAAATTGTGATATTGCGAGATATATAACATATCTTAATTATAAATAAATATGTAATAATAATATGTTAAATATGTAATAATAATATCTTAATATGTACAAATGTAATATTATAATATGATATATTATGTTAATTAAAACATAATATAAGTAAGCAAAATAAAATAATAAGATATTAATAATAAAAATATGGCTGTTCTATTATATAATACCTATACCCTTTGTAGTTAAACAATTAAATAATATATTGTGCAACAGGGGAGAAAATGAGCTATTTCTAGCGAGAGTGAGGTATTCAGCAGAAGTCGGAGTAGAGTGCTGAAAATACCTCACCCCAGTCTGAAATAGCTTTCCTCCCCATGTTACACACACCGTGTTTTTGTCAACGAGGGCATGAAAAGCCCTCTTTTGATGTTAGAAAGTTGGGTAGATGATCGTGCATTTCAAATCGTACACAGAAATCGACAAGATAGTTTAAAACAGAAAAAAAAATTAAAAAAAAAAAAATTAAAAAAAAAAAATTTTTTTTAATTTTAAAAATAAAATAGTGATTTTTCCTCCCCGTTAAGCCTCGCCAGAGGCGGGGAAAAATGGCTTAATTACCAAATTTTGTCAAACATTTGAAATGCTTGATTTTCTGCGCTGAGGTGAGAAAAAATGTTTATACAATTGAGATTATTAACTCATGATCTATCGATTATATAAAGTGTTTTCAAATAAAAGTTTAAAAATTAATAACTGCTCAAAAAAATGTTTAAATGCTTTAAACAAATAAATTATTAAAATTGATCTATTACACTTGCAAAAATTTTACGCTCGGTCTTAATTACATTTGAAATAAAACAACTACCAACAATAAAAATCTTCATATAACCATAATACCAAGAGATTACTCGGAACGCAGTTGGGTAACTATGGAATATAAAATAACTAAACTTTACGGTATGTACTGTCTAGTGTTTGTCAGTTGCAGGTTGCAGCATATGTGAATTATATGTGTTCTAGTTGATTGTGTTCTGCAATGACATTTTTTCACCTGTCAAATCAAATGTTTGACAGAAGAAAGTCAAGAAACAAACGATTTTTATCATGAGTGACTTAAACATTCCAATAATTGAACCAACTGTTGATTACACAAAGGTTTAATAAAACGCAAATTTAAGCTTGTTACAACGAATTTTTTTAAATAACCTCAAATCTTATTTTTTTTTTAAATTTTATAGATTATTTTTATCTTCAGCTTTTACTTTCCAGGTACCTCCTATCAATCAGAAAAGAACCATTGCTTTTGTAAATCATTTTATTGCTCACACAATAACTTTTTTAAACAAATTTTCTCTCTCTTGTGAAGAAAAACTTTTTGAATTTGAAAATAAAATCCAAAGGGTTGAAGCTTCGTTAGAAATTTTAGAAGCAAGGGTAAGAAAGGCTTTGTAGTAACATTTATGGAATGCAAGAAAATATATTATAAATAACCACAAACTTTTTTAGCTATCATCTATACCATTTGAGAATGAATCACAATCTCAAACTAATGTAATAGAGGAAAAAAGTAATGATGAAGAAGTTGCGCAAATAAAAGATGTACAAGTGGATGAGCCTGATAATGAAGTTCCTATTGAGCCTAAAGTTGATGAAGAGTTAATACCAATAAGTTTACATCCTCAATATATAAAGTATTTTAAAAGGTGTCATGTTGGCGTTCCCAAAGCAGCAGTAAAACTAAGAATGGAACAGGAAGGATTGGATTCATCTCTGTTAGAGTAAGGATATTTACGTACATTTCATAAATTAATTTCTTATTTAATAAGTCATTTACTTTCTTTTAATAGTAATCCACAAAAAATGGTTCCAAAGCCAAAATCTGAAAATGAGGAGGATAGCTGATAAAATGATAATGTAGGTTTCCTATATGTTTTTATTTTGTACACATTTAAAATAAATAAAAAAAGAAAATTTACAAACCAAAAAAGATTTATTTCGTTTTTATTAAATACAGTTCCTTAAAGTTATAAAAAGAATGAACTTAGAACTGAATCATCTGGCCCTAAAACAAGTAAAACAAAAATCATTAATAATCAATAAAATTTCAGATATATTAATTATTTTAGTAAAAAATAGTTTCTTGACATACCTTCCTCTTCTTGTCACCACCAAGTTCGAAGTGCTTGCAACGCTTAAGAGGGATCTGTTTCCTGTACTTGCATTCAGTACATTCCATCCTCAATACGATTTTCTTGGTGGTCTTAGCCTGTTGAATACAATTTTAGTTATTAATAAATATATTCAGAAAATACTAACAATTTAAATTTATTTAAAAATAATTAAAATATTTCTTAAAGCTTTATCTCGTCAATTGTGAGAAATTTAGTAATAATATGTTTATAATTTGACAATAAAAAAAAAGATGGTACAAGCCAATTTTGTAAAATATTAATTTGAAATTAAAATTTTGAATTACTAAAAGTGCCAGTTTTTCTTTACACCAATTGTTAGATTTTAATAGAAAATGCTAGAAAGTTAACTTTATTATTTTCTAAAACAAAATTTTGAATGTCAGTAGATAATATTACTTTACTTCTTAATATAATTTACTTCTTAAGCAATTTACATGTATAAAAATGATCTGAATTTAAAAAAATTCCTTCATAAAATTTAAATAAGAAATATTATTTAATTTATTAAATTTCATTTGAACTATAATTTCTAATAAGAAAGCAAAATAAATAAGTTAATTTTCATATTCGACAAAAATTATAATAAATTTAAAATGAAAAAGTCTATTTTTAATTGGCATACAAGCAGTACATAAAATTATTCTTCAAATCAATTTTTTCACAAAGAAAAAGGTATTTTCATTTCGAATTCTTCACGAATGTTTGTTATTAGTCAATATCATGAAATTACTTCCATCAACAAGTTAAATTCTATATTTTAATTCTTTCTTTTACAAAAATTAAAACTATTTGTAAAAGTATCATACCTTCTTTCTGAAAATAGGCTTGGTCTGTCCACCGAAACCTTGCTGTTTACGGTCATAACGTCTTCTACCCTGAGAAGCATGCCTTTCTTTGCTTTTTTTGTATTGTGTTACTTTATGTGGCTTGTGAACTTTGCACTTTTTGCAGAAAGTGCGCCTCTGTTTTGGTACGTTCACCTAAAAAAGAAACCAATATCATCCATTAAAATTTGTAAGTTTTAAATCACATACTGCTTATGTTTATATTTATTAAGTTTTTTTAATGAAAAGAAGTTCAGATAATTTTCATAAAATAAATAATAACCATTTTAAATTCTTTAAGCAACGCTTAAGTGATGCTATATATAGAAAAATAATGCTTATAATGTTATGTTATTATTGTTTAACTGTTGGTAATTTGTAGGTTATATCATGCAATGTCATCAACATACGTAAATCGCAAAAGGTTGCGAACGACATAAACCATTAAAAGGTAAAAAATAAAACTTATCGATAACAATTAGTTTTAAGTTGAATTGTGCACGGATCAAGTTGATGACATTGGATTAAATCGACATTTTTAAAATTTCGTTCACCTACCATCTTGGCCGTATAGCAGGAAAAGGAAGTGAAAACGTAGTCCGCAATTTAAGGGAAGTTGATTGCCGCGACATCTGCCCTTCTCGCGTACGAGTGGCGAAGTAGAGGCCGCCGCCGCGCCGCGCGGCGTATTCCTCTTTACGAAAAAATAATTGAACCAAATGGTCGAAATAACATTTTCTCTTTTATCCGATTCCTTTCAAATCTTCAATTTTAATGAAAATCGCATATTTTTCGTCGCTCATACTAAAAATCCACGCATTTGTCGCAATTTTCTTCTTCGCGCGTAATAGGAGAGATATAATGGAGGCGATAGCATTACGTCCACGGCGCCAACAGCTGAAATGAACTTTGCAATTTAATCGATACGAAGCAGGCCGCGGAAAAGCCGTTCCGCACATAGTGATCATAAAATATTATTTCAACAGCCACCTAACAATCGTGCAATTTCCATATATACTCGAAACGTCGCGGTATATACACGACTCCGCACCACCACAGGCACACTCGTCCGCGCGCCGTATCGTATTTATAAGCGCAATAAACGACCGGTCGGCGACAATGCTGGTGGTGGTAGTGTGACCGAGTACACGCGCGATTTACGTGGAATCGCTGAGCGAGCTAGTACGCCGTTTCTTTTTACGCGGCTGCACGTGCACGTATATTAGCTTCGCGCGCATACATCCGCGTACATTTCGATAGAGGCGCATAGCTATAAGAATTTCCAGAAAAAATAAACGCTACGACGTCGCTCGCGCGCGCATCTAGCGCTGTCCTTCTCTTTGCCTCGAGAGTTAGCCGCCGCCGGCGTGGGTGCTCTTCTCGTGCCGCATGCGGCACTGTATATTGTCTATAATCTTCGAGTTAGCCTAGCTGGCTGGCTGCATGCAGCTGCCAGTAATTTAGCTTGTAAATAGGGATAAGTTTGCGCAGGTAAGAAAATTCGTCGCCCCTCAAATTTATATGATCCGGCATTTTTCAGATCTTCAAGGACGCGGCTAATAACTACTCCCGTAGGTCGCTTTCCTTCGGTCCGAAAATATGTCGCTCAGGTAGTACGTGGTAACTGCGTCTTTGGAAAAATTAAGAGAAAATCGATTTGGAATTGTAAATTCGAAGATGGAATTTTAGTTGTAGGAGAATTCAAAAAATTTTTAAATAAATAAAACGGATTATTTATTATTTAAAAAAAGTAAAATGTTACAAGTGGAAAGTGTTATATCTTACTTACGAATATTTACGTAAATCGTTATAATTCTTGTATTTACGTTTCAGCGCTAATAAATGATAGGTTTGAGCCTAGTATTATTCTATAGCCCTCAAATTCTATATAATAATAATCATAGCTGCAAAAGCGGCTTAATTGCACCGACAGCTGCAAGTGGGGAAATCCATAAGTCCCGGAAAACGAAGACGGTCGGGAAAGCGGCAGACTTTCGTTTTTTCCCCCCTCCTCTCAAAGTAGATCCTCTCTCCCCGCTTTTCTAAGAAAAGCGGCTTTTGGGCGCATGGCGCGCACATTTTTTTTTTTTTTTTTCGAGCTGCAGCGCTTCTGCGATTTAGCGCGAACGTATGGGTAAGGTAGGAGGATTGAAATTTCAGGCGTCGCGCGGGGGAAAAAGCTGGCACCGCAAGGGCAGTCCGCGCGCGCTTTTGCTCCCTCTCCCCCTCGATTTCGACCTGACGTTCGCACATACGACACGCACCGCTTTTCCGTGCCTCTTTATAGAGAAAGCGAGAGGGCTCTCCGTCTTGCCTTTTTTCTCTTCTACCGAGCAAACAAGGATGCAAGATCGATTTTTGATAACGAGAGCAACAGAGACGGAGACGACGAGGGAGACAGAAGGAGTGCATGCGCGCCTACACTCAACAAGTCGAAAATGAGAGCGTAAGGCGATTATCGAAAAGATGCCACTTGCGAGCCAGAAGGAGAGGTGGACGGAGAGACACACGCAACTGCGAGCTTATCCGTCTCTTTCTCTCCCCCTCGTTCGCTCGCGCCCCGGGAACATCCTTGACGCCGCGATTCCTCCGCGGCCACGTTCTGTTCCTTTTGCGGCGCGGAATCGTCGCGTACGCAGGACATTTTTGTCGCGCGAGATATCCGCGCGTAATGCAATACGTCGCGCGATGACACGGCGAATTTTCGGGGGGGGGGGGGGGG